>JAPYYQ010000714.1:0-156414 GCA_030522585.1 Anagyrus pseudococci | reverse complement strand
TATATATATATATAAATTGCCGAGGGAGGCGTGGCACGGGGCGGCGCGACGTACATTACAATTGTTTCAGCTAAACGGCTAGAAGATGTCTTACAAAAAGAAAGATAAATAAATAATAAACTATAATACAAAAAATCTTTTACGTTTTTGCCTCTGCGACGAAGCGACCGGGAACGAAGGGCCTCGCGATGAGGGGGAGGCCCCTTTTTACCGGCTTCCCTTGCGGCTAGCCTACAAGGTCCTTTACTTAGGGCTTTTGGCAGTGAAATTCAAACACCATGAATGAAGAGAAGCGGCTCTTGTGTGTGTCTGCCGCATCCACATTTCCTCGGTTTTTCTTTTATCCTTTTCAATTTAGCTTGATAAAAATCCATGGCCCGATGACCGTGTCTTTCCTTTCCTTTCCATCTCCTTCCTTCAAAATTAAATGTTCGGAAAATCCGTGTTGTCCAAAGCGTGTAAATGTGGTCGAAGAAGTTGGTTTGTTGGCAGTTTTCCATCGTAGGCGCGAGGAGTCGTCTACGTTCGGCTTGGTTATTGGCCAGGCCTCACCCCCAGCAACGACGACTAATAAGATTATTGTTCTTTTTAATTCGACGTGATCCTTAACTCGGCTTTCAATGAATGTATATAATCAAGAAATTGGCCAAGCTTCTCTTCATCCATGCTCTATAAAAATCAGCTCGAAAAGTCCTGGAAAAATAAGTGTAAGAGTGTTTTCTGTGTGTCTTTCCTCTTCAAAATTATAAACGCTAATAATGATAATAATGATAAAAATGAGACTAATCTTACGGTAAATCACTAGCTAATTAGAACAGTGATGCGACGATATAAAAGATATATTTATATATGTATATATGTATATGTATATATGTATATATGTATATAGTTAACTTGCTTCTGTCGAATAAATAACGAACTCACAATCGAACGATCGCAAATTGCGAGAGCAAAGAGGCAGCCTTCATTGTCACACGCATTTAACGCATCGATATTTACGTCGGATGTACAATTTGATTTTCGGTTTTTTTTTTCAAAAAAATCTTCGCTTCGATGAAGGTAATATATTGGATACACGTTACAATTAGCCAAAGGTAAAGTTTTAGTTCGTTTAAACATTTATAAGAACATGGGGCTCACAACAACAATTTTTCGACAAGAGGCCTCAAACTTTCTAACAATCATATTTTTATTGTTTATATTGATTTTTTTTCTTCGTTTACTTTTCCTCGAGGTAAATAGTCGAAGTGTGATTGCAAGGAAACAGCTGATTATCAATGATTAACTTATTGCTCTGATTTGTAAGACCTGATGCAGAAAACTCGCGGTTGTGGATCGTAGTACAGTAGACGCCGCGAACGAGTATAGGGAGATGTTGTGTATGTGTAGATTATACCTTCGCTGTGCAATTTGCGATCGCGACTATATCTTCTCTTCTTTTCTCTCACCTTATTTATACAGACCGTACAATTTCCACTCTGTTAACGCGTGCCTTATGCTCTCTCTCTCTCTCTCTCTCTCACTCTCTTTCATTCTCTCTCTCTCACTCTCTGTTACAGTAGTCGCAGATCCGCTTCGAGTCCGTCCTTAATAGCTAGTTTTACGCTCCTTTCCTAATCAGTACATATAGTTCGACGAGATAATCCGAAGGTTGGCGTGATTTCCCACGGGAGAAAATCGAGCGAGCTCTTAATTTTTCTCTCTCTTTTTTTTTAAATTTTAGCCAGAAAATAAACGATTATTTTTCTTGTTTGTTTTATCCGTTGGTCTGACTTATGCGCTCGCGCAAACAAGTAGTAAGTACGTATGTAAGCGTCATATGGATCGTAGAGACGAGATGATTAAGCTGCTTTATGTATTATAGATATCTGAACACATCGATGTTTATAGTCATTATAGGCAACACGCAGGTTGTTGAAAACTCTCTCTATCTCTCTTTCGGGAAAATCTGCCTGAACAAACGAGTCCGATGGATAAATGTATGTGTAGCTTTCTGCCTATCTCTGCATATGCGCGCGCGTCTAATCGTTCACTCTCCTTTCTCCGGCGCCGAAATCCTCGAGCCCCGTCGTTTTATACATACGTTTGAACCCGCAAATTCTCGTCTCGGAGCACCAACCGCGCGTATATAAATAAATTATTTTTTCATATCCGAATAAATTTATTTCATTTTTACACGTAAGGTACACATATCTTCTTCATTCGCACGCACTTCCG
This sequence comes from Anagyrus pseudococci, assembly GCA_030522585.1. NCBI lineage: Eukaryota > Metazoa > Arthropoda > Insecta > Hymenoptera > Encyrtidae > Anagyrus > Anagyrus pseudococci. The sequence goes on along the minus strand of JAPYYQ010000714.1, from coordinate 154,197 downwards.
TCCTCGAGCGCTCCTCTCACACCTTACAAATTATCGTTTCAATCTTTTCGTTTTGTCTTTTGTTTAAAGCAGTCTTATTACGTAATAAAGCCAGCGGCGCTCGGCCCGCGATGCCGCGGCGGGCACTCCGATACACCCGATACGCGCGAACCGCGAGCCTACGCCCGTATATACAATTATATATATATATATATATATATATCTATGTATATATTTACTTATACTTTTCTGTTTCTTTTTTAAATTAAATTACTTCTTTCTGTTTGTTTTTTTACTTCTCGTATTCTCTTTTTGCAATGATTAATATTTGTATATCGTTAACTCGGATCAACTTGCCAATAGATGAAAATTTCTCTTCCTCTTCTAATATACACGATTACACGGCAATGCTGATCGCTTGTACAAGCTGAAAGACGCACGTCCAAAGGAATCTCCGTTTATTTGACGATTTTTAAGCTTTCTCGAATAATTTTTTTCACTTTTTAACTTTTTAATTCTACCGTTTCATGAAAATTATATATATATATATGTATATCCGTTAACATATATATGTATATATATATATATATAATATCACTTGGCTAAGTTTTAAAGAGTCGTTGCTATATCACCTTGCGCTTGCTCATCTGCACCAAGAAAAAAATTTTCAATTTATCATCGACTTAGGAAAATTTAAAACAATAGTTAAAACTTAACAAATTTTCACAGACTGGTTACATCTTGCTTTTTTTCCGATCTCGATTTTCAATAACTTACGAATGTATTGTTAAAAATCAAATAGAAAAGATAAATTACATTGTAAGAGATTCTCCCGCTTGATTAAACTGATACTCGCGGCATATCACATTTCCAATTGGTTTAAAAAAATATTCTTTTCTCAGTGCACACACAACCTTCGTACGTTTTTCTTTTTACACTGTTTTTGCATTTCCATTTTTTTTTGTATTATTTTTTTTTAAATTTGTTATATATTCGATCGTTGCAAAATAATTCTATCTTATCGCTTACGGTATCACAGAGTTATACACACGGTATTTTATTAATGTATACACATCGTAACGTTGCTTTCAAGGTCCGCAAGGAATATATATATAATTTTCCGTTTGCTTTTTATTTCTTTTTTGTATATTTTTTTTGTTTTGTTTGCTGCATATCATATATCGTCTGCTTTACTCATTTTGGCATTTCCGCAATTTAGCATGATAATATTGTTTTTTCTTTATGTTTTTTTTTAAAATAATTTTATATGTGTTTAATAATTTACCGGACAAAGGGGGAAGCCAGCGGCAGGCGGTGCGTGTCAAAGCTTATTAAATTCGCCCGTCGATTTTCCTCTGGAAAAAAACAAAATAGATTTTGACGTTCAAGGTCGCCACGCAATTTTGTTCGTATTGATTGTGCGTGATAATTGCGTGAGCGATGCTGCAAATTTAAGAATTCAATTATAAAAGTTCACATGTGAAGGAAAGTCAATGGAGCCACACAAGCGGCCGAGCCCTCGAACCCATCGCCCCGAAGCCGATCCGTTCTATCTCGGCCTTTTCCCAATATATTGCCGCAACAATAATCGCTGAAAAAAGACTCGCGAACTGAAGCCAGTTACGCGTCGGGTTCGAGGCGACTCGGCCGCTTATGGACTGAAACAAAATAATTTGAAATTTTTCTTTAAAAAATTATTATCTTTAAACAAGTCAAATTTTCTAATTTTTCAATTCAATTCAAACAACAATTTGCCAGTCGAATCAAGGAGAATCTAAAGCCAGCTTTTGCCGATTGATTGATAAGCCCGAGAAAGCTCGGCGACCCTCGATGCGTTTGTCGCGCAAGTGCTAAACGCCCAAACTCACCGTTCGCCACGCCGAATTTTCCTTCACCCAGCCTCTCGTTTTTTAGGGCAACGAAGGCTATCACGGCTTAAGGAAATCCCGACGAACCAAGCGGATCGCTCGTGCGTTTGGTCTGGCGCGACAAAAGCGCGAGACTAGGATTTTTTTCGCGGGATACTACTCAATTGGCAAAAGTCAACTTTCGCTTCTCCTCGAGCGCTTTCGTAATAAATGTTTTAAAGCTTAATTGAGATTAAATTCATTGTGAATAATTGACCTTGAATTTTTGTCAAAGCGGAACGTCAAAGTAGAAAGTTATGCAAACGACTCAGCTATTGAGGAAAAATGGGGCTGGGAGATCGGGGGTCCGACTTTCCGGGAAGCACACCGGGTGCAAGAAGTTGTCGTTCAGAAAGCTATAACGATCTCGGACGGCAAAAGAGTGGAAAACGACCTCGTGCTTCGATATTGTACAGTAACGAAACAAGTGGACGAATTCGAAAGGATAAATAAATGCATCCGAGATAATGCCAGTTGACGAATTTGTCGCGCCTAACCGAACCTACAATTGTTGATGCGCTAGCTTAAGAGAGCTGATTATACTTGACGACACGTCTAAACATTTTTTTGTTATTTCCATTAGTAAGTTTCTTTCTTATCGGAGACTCAAGTTTAATCAGTTGATGAATATGTATTCGGCTTAGAGGCAATTAACTATGGCATTGACAATTTTTTTTCGCCGATTCTGCTTTTAGCTAGAGATGTGCAATTATTTATAGCTGTCGTCAAAATAATCAGCTCTCACCAGAAAAATTCCCAATATGTTTTTCCAATTTCGCTTGTTATGCGTTTCTTTCATTCTAGATCATTCGTCGTAAGAATATCGAAAGCACCAAGTGTCTTATTGAAAATTCAAATTAATTTATCGGCTCAATCCTTTGAATAAAATAATTCAATTTTCCGAAAAGAACATAACAAACTTTTCGGATTAAGGGAAAAGAAGAAGAAACCACTGCGGTGGCCGATCAATTCCGAATCTCATAAGCGGACGTTGGTCGTCCTGAATAAAGACACATAACAAGCGAAACCGTAAAAAATTATCCGCTCGCGTAGGAAATAGCGTCCGCGTCCTTATTAGCGCAGTTGTAACTAGCGCATCAAATTAATGCGTTTTAACGAAAGCTGAGCTTGCAAGCTCTCTGGGCGGTACGGTGAGATATATCTCGAGGGGGGGAAGTCGAGGCGTGTTGTCGCCTCGTGTCGTGAGGAAAACAAAACGAGCGGGCGAAGAGACGTATAAAGCCGGCTAGGCTTGGATGTATCTAGAATATCACTCACTCTCTCACTCTTTCTCGCGCGTTGGCGGTAAGCTCGGCCTCGCAATAAAACGCACAGGGCACTGTCTGGGCGCCGAAGGTGGACTCGCTGCCAAACTCTCGTCGGATCGCGGATATGTCACGCGGCCAGAGCCTGTTCGCCGCGTGTACTCTTCTTTCTCTCGCCAATTTCGTCTGCCGCGTTTATTTTCATTATTAATCGAGTCACTTGCGCAATGAGCACTAGCTCCAACGACCGTTATCTCACGCTCGAGTCGAGAAAATCGCGACGAGGATGCTGGAGGCTCCCTTTCAAGCTGGCTGTCCCACATTTTGCCCCGAGAAGTGGCCTGTGCGCCATCGACATTTCATGCTTTTCGTTATAATAGAAGGCTCGCTACGCTTTTACGGAGGGCTGGTCATAGTTATATTTTCTTGCGGATTAAGTAACGGTCCGTCGTACGTCAACTATGCTTTTTTTATTTTCTCAGATCGCGATTTTTTTTTTTTTTTTTGCTCACTCGATTCCTTCGAAACATCCTAAAGCTAATACTATGTACGTGTCTTTTTCTTTCTCTTTGATTTTTTTTGTTTCTTTTTTTTCATTATCCATCAGTCTCGCGTCTTCGCTAATATGTGCGCGATCTTAAGAGCTACGAGCGATTAAATAAAAGTTAAACAAAAGAAGTAACAGGCAAGCAATATCAGTTGAAGACTGCGAGAAATCAAATCCGCCTAACTAGCAGCTTGACTTTTTTTGTCTTTTTCTTCTAATTGCCTTAAATTTATAAAACATCGCGCCAAGTTTTAATATTGAGTTTTTTTCACTTAATTTCAAATATGGAAATAACTTTTTATACATTTATTTCTGTTATTTTCTTAAACTACATCAAATACATCATATTTATTGAAACGAGCGATGGTTGATAAAATTTAAGGCGATTAATTAAAATGTATTTTTTTTTTCTTATTTTCTCTTTTTCGGTTAGAAGGAGCCAAGTATTCGTGAAAAAGTGATTTGCTTACTGGATGCTTCTAAGTCTTAAAATAGTATTAAAATCCACGATTGAATACGTTTACACATCTGAACAACTTGAAAAGTGTTATTAAGTCACATATTGTCAAGTGATTATAGCATATAATGATTTTTTTTTTATTAACGTTAAGTAACCCTATTGAAGATCTTATTTACCACAGATATATGTATATATTATCAACGACATTATTAAGTATGCTTTTTCCGAGAGAGTCAATCAGGTGCTTACAACCTAAGTTTTAACGTTTACTTCTAAACAAATCGTTCGAGACGAATACTTGGCTCGCGCTTTGCTCCTATGTACGTTGACAACGTAAACCATACCGCGTTCATGCGTATGTTGGTGTGTGTATGTGGTGGTGGTAGTTGTGTACGTGTGTCGAGAGGATCGCATCCGACGATGATGTTGAGGCAATCGGCTGCTTCGGAATTACTGACGAAGGCAGAGGTATGTATATATATATATATATATATATATATATATTCGGTATCCTTATATCGTGTAGGAGGAAGATCGAGATGACAGTTGTCGATATAGCCGTGGACTGATCCCAAAAAGAAGAAGGATTTTAGCTTCGCGAATGAAATCTCGTAGCAGAGATAGCGATTATTGATGTCTTCAGTGCAGTGAGGGCTGCTGGTAGTGTAGCTTGCACGGGAAGGGACCAGAAAATCAAGAAGAACCATTGCAAAGAGAATAGAGCCTCTTAGGGTCCGTGCGCCGCGCGATTAACGGATGGGTCGCCTGACTGAAGAATTTAGCCAAACCGTATAGCCTTCACCGACCGACCGACGTGACCGAACATTCAAAGGGGGCCGCAAATGCAGATATGCATGTCTTATATCTACAGATACGTCCCGTTCGCGAATATCGGACTAACTTGGCCAATGTCAATTGGTGCTGCGTTTTAGATAGTTGCTTTTTTTGTAGTTTAATTTTGCTCATCCCCACAAGAGGAAAAGCCACTTTTTTCTCTCTTTCTCCCACCAAACTCGTCTCTTTCTTCTCAGCAGTAGATTCCAGTGAGTTATTTTGAAGGAAGCATCATTACCTTTGTCGGAAGTCCTCTCTCTCTCTCTCTCATATTCCGTGAGCTCCCTCTCCCTCTCTCTCTCTCTCTAGCGCATGTTCTGGCGCGCCTGGTGAAGCTACCTTATCCGGGCTTCTGCGCCACTTGCTCTCCCCGGCCTAGGCTGGTCAGGGAGAGGCGAGTGCGCGGGGCGAAGGCTCGCCGATCTCCCGTCGGGCACTCTCGCTCTCTCCTCGGCATCGCGGTCTCATAATGCCGGCCCGGGGTGGGGTCTGAACGAAAGCCAGTAACGGTGCCGTCACGTTGGGTCATCAAGAGTAGCGCGCGGGCGGGCGCGAGCAGCGAGGGCTCGCGATCAGCAGCACCAGCGGCTGGTGCGCCTCTGGGCAGGTCGGCCTGAGCAGCAGCAGCTCCTCGGGCGCTCGTGGGGCTACCAGGCCAGTGACTCGTCTCCGTCGTCGGGCGGCCGGTCCGGGCAGGAGTGCGCGACCGCGGCACCGTTGCTATTTAGGTGCCCGTGGCTGATGTTGTTGTTTCGGTTGTTGGTGGCGGAGGAGCCCGAGCTGGCGCCGGCGCTCAGCGGCACCGTCTGCGGCGCCGAGGTGCGTCTTATGTCGATCGGTTTCGAGCCGTACGGCGGAGGCCGGCCCAAAACCCCCTGATTGTTTCACGAGAGGTTGCGCTGGTCGTCGCCGCTGTCCTCGGCCCTCTTGAGCGACCGCTTGAGCTTGTCCACGAGCCGATTGTGGAACTTGTTTAGCGAATTCGAGCTGCCGGTTTTTGGGGGCGAGGAGCCGGTACTTTTGCTCGGCGACTGGAGCGAGCTCTGGGAGGCGCGCGATGAGGTGCGCGAAAAGTGCCGGCTGCTCAGCGGCACGGAGCGGTGCGCCGGCGACGTGAGGAAGTCCGAGCCTGGGGAGGTCGACAGCGACGGGCCCTCCGACTTTGAGCATTCCGAGACCTGCAACAGCAATCAAACACACCACGTCCTCACCTCAGTAAATCCACTTCCTTTCTCTTTGCATTTTCCTATTTTATTTTAAAGCTTATCGACTACCTAGTATTTATTGGTTTTCATACTTTTACTACTGCTCTGGCTGTATGTGTTAAAAATTAAACTGTTATAATTATAGCGCTGGCCCTACTTTTATTTCATTTCTGTGCAAATTCCTATTTTTACGTAAATTTAAAAAGAAACGTGAAAATTAAAGGTTTAAAGAAAAGTACGACAATGCAAGAGTGAAACGTGCAATCATAAGGAAAAGGCATACAATATAATTTAACGGCTGATCCACACCGCGCGATATTCGCTCCGAGCATTATCATTACCAAAGTCGCGCTCTATAATTTGCCCATCAAGCCGGACTTTCTCCAGCCAACAAAAGAGCCCCCCAAATAAATCTCAATCCCGGGACCTCGAGAATAGCCCGAGAGAGATATATATATCGCGTTGGATTAACAAGGCCCTCGACCTTGTGCCGTTTTGGAATTTCCCTTCCGCAAAGGTAAAAGGCAGTAAGAGAGCAGGTGTATAGCCAACGAGCACAACCGATACCGTCAGCGCGTGACGTAGATCGTCCTTGCAGCTGCGTAAAGCGCTCTCTCGGATAACAGTCTCAGGATCACGCGATTGAGCCTGCGTGCGCGCGGAGCGAGCTCGTTATATACAAGCTCGTGCCGAGCTCTCGTTAATAATTCGATACGCCACGGGGACGTTGTTTTACTCCTCCTCTCCTCCTCGGAAATTGCCTCGAGTTTTCCCAAGATTGCCTCGTTGACGATATCCCTTGGCTTTACGATACTCGGATATTGCGCTGCAATACTCAAATTCTAGGGCCCGGCTGGCTATAAGCGAGCCAATAATTTAGCTAATGAATTATAGAACTTGCATGTCGAGCGCGATTTTAAATTCTCCACTTTTAATATCCGTTCGGATAATTTATTTATTTTTGAAGTAAACCTACCAATTGCTCGTACGTAAGCCGAGGGCTATCAAGCCGAATAATTTGATATTTGCGTCACGCTTATAAAATGCTCGAAATTAAACGATCGCTCACTCGAGAGCGCCTTACAACTGGCCAACGCGCAGAGAACACACAATTGTGAGCTACCGGAAACTCTTCATTGACCACGTTATAAAAAAAGCTTTTACTTTGTCGGCGACTGTGAGCGTCCGGGGCTCACACAGTAATTGTTAGAAAACGTCGAATTTGTATACTGAGTTCAAGCAACGCGTGAAAGCGCGCCCCTGTTAACCAGCGGATTGCGAAAATCGGACATCCTGTTCGCCGGACGATATATCTCTGTTCCGTGCCGGTCTTTCAAATACATCACGCGTTGATGATCTCCCGTTCATTCATAAGCATTATCCCGCGAGAGACGGAGACCACGAGATTCGATTTCGTAACCGATTTTAAAAATAAACCTCGCGCTCGGTGTGGTTATTAATATCTCGTAAGGTAAGGCTAAAAGAAGGAGAAGAAGAAGAAGAGGAAAAAAAACATTTGCCCCTGTCGGCTATCGATCGATACAAGTCGACGGCGATCCTTAATAAAACTTGCAGTCGCGGGAGTTTGAATTAAATACACAACAAAACGCGAGCCGCAACTCGGACCGGCGCGATTATTGCAACGAAACCCGATCGGCGATCGGCGCTCACGTGCTCCGGTTTTTTTCCACTCGTTCGCTCTCCTCCCCGCTCCTATAGCACCTCTCTCCTCCAGCCTTTGCTCTCGATTTCACGAGCACAGTGCGTCGCAGTGGAAATCGGTAGCGATCGGCTAAGCGCTCGCTCGGAGAGCCACGTGCTGCAGCGCTGTCTATTAGCGGACGTTAACGACGCCGCGCGTGCTTTCCATCTGGCGCTGCGGGCAAGGCCGGTTCTCGACTTCTCTACTCAACGTCCTTCTCTCCCCCTCCCTCTCTATCGTTCTCGGGCGCTCTTTCACTCGAGTGACTGGTTATGGACCTGCGCGGCTCGCGATCGCTAGATTCACCCGACTATTTCCCATCATGGTTATCCCGCCGCTGTGTTGCCTTACTTTACATAATCCCAAGTTGAATTTCGAAATTGCCGCTCTACGGTATTTGGAGTATTCGTCGGATTTTAAGAGCCAGTGGCTAGGAGAAAAAATCGCTTGACCGTGAACTATGCGCCGTTAGGACGCCTCGTTTAAATAAGCCGTGTCAGCTACCCCTCTCCCCGCCCCTCTCTCGCGATATTTGCCAGAAGGTAAACAAACGGTAGTGTCCAAATTTAAAAACGGCTATTTCCGAGCACATGTCGAGAGGGAGAGAGCAAACAAACCGCACCGGTGCGCCCACACTCGTCGCCCCCCGCCTACCATAATTCCTCGCAAATCCGCTCCTCGCGTTTTCTCTTAAGCCAATTCTCATCGATTCCGGCCGTCACACTGCAGCTTTAAGCTTGAACTCGCTCCGATCAATCGGCAATTAACCTTTTACGTCCGCGTGACGATTGCAATAGCCGCTAGAGAGGGAGAGAAGAGGTAGAAAAAAAAAAGAAAGAAGAGCCGATGCTTTTATCCGCTTACAATAGACTCGAACGTAATTATCGCGCGATTCAATTACACCAATTTTTTCCCCCTTTTTTTTAATTGACCAGTACTTCCTCCGCTGGTATCCAATTATACGAATTGGCGCTTGCGTGTGTGACCGATCGATATGAGCATAGGGACGAATATGACACGTTCACGGATATAATGAGCTTTTAATTCACGTTTGCGAAAGTCCAAAATTCAACGATAATTTGGCGCGGTATGCTTTGCCAGTTAGTGATTATGAACATTAGCGACGCTTATTTGAAAAAAAAAACTTCAACAAGGCTTTCTATTAGTTTAGCGCCTCGTGAAAACTGGTTTTCTACGGCCTTGATGCCTACTTTATACTTATTAATCGTTAATTCTCAAGACTACGATTAAAGCCCGTTAAAAGTCATTACGGACAATATTATCGGAGATCAACATCGATTTTTCCTCTTATCGATTCGACACCCACGGTATTTATAGAGAAAATGAACTTTCGGAATATGCAAATTCGTATCCGTTCGGTATAAGCAGCTGGCAATAAGTCGCACCGATCACATTACGCAAGTTACATTTGCGCGCGATTTTTATAAACTAGCCCCATTTACAATGATTTGAAAAATCTGCTATGATATATAGCGAGAGACTCTCTTAACTATTTAATCGAACGATTATCAAATAATTAGAAAGCAGTGAGTAGTCGTACATACGTTTTATCATAACGTCCGACGTCAAGACCGCATTTTTCTGAAAAATCAAACGTGAAGAGTGCATGAGTCGAGCGCGTGTGCCAGAGCAGTACCAGCCCAATTAACTTGGAAAAAAAAATAAACGATTAAGTAGAAACAAAATTTTTCCAGGCCCCCAGCAAGTAAAAATAAATTATCGTCATAAAACTTAAAGATGCTAGGCTGATGGTGTTAATTGTTAATCGCAACACATGCAAGCGAAAACAGCAAGTCAATCGTTTGTCGCACAGTCACGTCACAGAGCCGTTGTTAGCCGAGGAGAGGAGTGGAAAAGGAACAAAAAAAAAAAAGAGGAGAGAAAAAAACAAAAAAGAAAATCCTAAGCTAGATTGCAGAAAAGTGCAAGAGAGGTGGGAGGCAAGAAAATATAATAGCCCGAGCATAACGTATAATCTGCAGAGCACGCGAGAGAGAGAGAGAGAGAGAGACCTTCGATTTTCGCGGCCGCGCGAGCAGAGGCTTCTTGTGCAATAATAATAACGGCAGACGCCGACAACGTGGCGCCGGAGTAATAACAGACACTGCGGACTTGGACTCCGGAAAATCGGGCGCCGGCGCCGTTGAATAGACGACGATTGCGTTGTGGCGTTGAAATTAGATCCATACTAATTCGCGGCTCGCTCGGAAAATCGCTGTTCGAGCTTCGTTTGTTTTCCCAAGCACTTTTACCTCGAAGAAGAATTAACTGAAATTTCGGAAGTATTTCGATTGCAGCGACTCCGTCGATGGGTTTATTTAAAGTCGCCGCCGGATGGGCAGGCTGCAGTTCCTCTCGTAGGTGGCTCTCGTTATATTTTTAAGCGGGAAGGTGTATTTTCGGATCGTTGCGTCATAGATTAGCTTGTTGTTGTCGAAAGAGAGGAGTAGCAGGTGGCGCGCGCGAGGACTTAATTTTCATCGACGCTGCCTGTATTCTTCGCGACTCCTCGCCGATTTAGAAACCTCGTCCAGTCGTAAGTAGCGTAGCTTTCCTGAGCGCTCGAGACCTTTGTTGTGTGACGCAACGACAAGAAAATAGCGCTCGCCATAAATTGATAATTGCCCCCCGCGAGCCAAACGGGAAAGAAAAAAAGCAGGCTAGAAAGCGGCAAACGACGAGTCTGGAAAGTCCGAAAGCGAGAGCGCAATGTCATAAGCGGCCCTTTTTTGCCAGCCGCCCGGCCACACGTAACGTAATCCTCTCGGCGAAGGGAAAAAAATCACGGCAGGCGCGAGCCCATAAAAATTGCCCCTATCCACGGAAGGCGCGAAGAAAAAACGGAGAAGAAGAATTGCTCAAGACGAGGGCGAAATTCCCCGAGTGCGCGCTCGTAAAGCGCAATTAACGCTGACCCAATAAAGCTACGAAGAGCTCGCTCGGTATAGCCTCTTGCACAACGCCAGGGAACAGGCTGCAGCTGCTGCTACTGCATTCCGCGTCTCTTCCATAGGTAGCTACAACAGCACCTGGTGCAAGCCGAAAAAACCGCGCGAGAGAACTTCCGGTTGTATAGTAGCCAGTCGGAATCGTTATAGGAAGACCAGCAAGCCGAACGCGAAAAAATGCCTCTTTTCGAGAGACGCGCTTATCGGAGGGTAGATAAACACCGAGAGCACGTGTAGCTATACGTCAGACGAGATTACCATGCTCGCGCGCGCGCGTGTGTGTTTGTCGCGCACAGCTGGCGCCCGTGACTCACGCGTTTTTTGCTTTTTTAGCCTCTGACTTGGCGCCAAAGCGATTTTTTTCTTTCTGTCTCTTCTCTGCAGGCCGAGATAATATTTCGACACTCCGGGTAAGTGTACGTGCGAGTGCGTGACTCAGGTGCTGTGTACTCGCGCGCTCCATATTCGAACTTGTGGATGAACGCTTTGCAGTATAAATTTAATCGTTTCCGAACAATCTCGGCGAAACTTTGTTTTTACAGGCCTGACGAAGACTTTTGGCGCCTGGCAGCTATTGCAGACGGCGGCATTGTTTACCTTGTTATGCTCTTTGTTTGAATTTTCATTTAATTAGCACCGCTTGGCACGAAAAGTCAAAATTAACCGAGCGTAATATTTTCGTTGTTGTTACTGATTACGCGATCTATAAAAAAATTGAATGCTAATTTACCGTGAGAGATTTATCAGTTGTAATTCACTGGTTAAGTTACACAAACAATAATTGTTATTTCACATCTTAGCTTGATTAAATGTATGCGCAGCTTATCGCTTGAAATTTATTAATTAACATTACGCCTACTCTAAATAATTCCTAATTAAATGAGCGAATTAAAATTGAATTAAAGCCTTTAAACTATCTTATCTCGTAACTAAAAATAAAATGTATTTAATCATCGATTCAAACAATCGTATAAAAACTTATCAAATTTACAAATAATTCATTTTTTTCACATCGATGAGTAACATTGTATAGATCTACTTTGATTATTATTTAAGGAATTTTTCAAATGATTTCCGTCTCGTCATGGGTCTAAATATAATTCCAACGACTGTTGATTAATGACACATTAAACATAATTGCAAATCATTAGAAAACGGTGGCGGAGAATGAAAAACGATTAGGCAATCATCGCAGGCAGAGAAAAGCGATAGAACGACCATCTCCGTTGAAGTATAATCCTTCAAACACGCGACTTTTCTCCAGGTGCACACATAAATATGCGAGGCATCGTCTTCCATTCATCCCGAGAGAGAGAGAGAGAAAAGAAAAAGAAAGAAAAGTAATAATGAGTCAGGCGTTAAAGCATCTCCGCTGATTCAAAGCCGAGAAATAGGCGCGCGATCGGCCGAGAGAGTCGAAGTTGACTTTTGAAAGGAGAACTGCTAACCCACACAGAGAGGTGCATATGCACAGACACACTAATGCATCCGGGCTTTCGAGCGCGTACTTCACGAAGTCAACGGCACCGGATCACGTGGCCGATCAGTGACTCGGCGTTTCACCAGCTACCCACATTTCTCGGCTTTCTATTATACGTATACCAGCTGCTGCCGAGCCTCTCTGGCGCATACACGTATAGGAAGGCGCACTCTGATTTCGCGACAGCCAGCCGTACGCGAAAGTAAAAACGTTGATAGAGAACGCGAGGCGCATCGGCGGATAAACAAACGATCGCGTTGAAAGCCCGATCCTTTGTGCGGGAAACCGCGAGAAAATAGAACGGCGATCCTTGGAAAGCCAGTGTCTCCAAGAGGCCGTCATCGTCGGCGATTGACCTTCCCCCGCTTGCTAACGAGCAAACCCACAATTTTCATCGAAACGAGCCATAGGTGCTAGGTGGAGAGCGTCCAATTGACCTTCTTCCTCGGCGGCGAGCGCAGTACATTCATCCCGTTCCAACTGGTTCTCGGCGCTGCTTTTCTCTCGCGAGCGCGCGCGTGCTAAGAGTCACGGAAGGGAGAAAATTCCAAGCGAGCGTCATCACGTGCCGCGAAAGAAGTTTGCACGCAGCGCGCCTGACGTACCTAACGTATCCCCCTTGCAAAGACGTCAGCGCTTAGCTCTCGCTTGATTAATCAAACGCCAAGGATGCAGCCGAGGAGATTTGACAAGCACGTCGATGTGTCGTTAAGGGTAGAAGGTTGCCCATTATCTGGCTCTGCGTCTACCGTTGGATTCGAGGGAGAAAGGAAGCGGAAAAGCTTTCTGTATACCTCTATATCAGTTTGTTATACTTGAATTTATTTCATGAGGCTTTTTAACGAGCTTCGGGAAGTAATGTAGTATATTGCATTTTCCACTTGTTTCGACGTATGAGCTGCTTAGCAAGATTGTGCAATAAATTTGACGTATCGATATGGAAAATCAATTTTTATATGCCTAATAAATGTGAGAATTAATGAGTAATCAGCGATAACGTCGAGTGTTTCGATTACTTTTAAAACATGCTTTCACATTAGAACACAGTGACAAGAGCGAGGTACAAGTTTAACGATCAGCTTATCTGATGTTAATTCTGATAAATGCTCGAGATGCGTAATGGCACTTTAGTCAAGACAATATTGACGATGAAAATCGCTTGGATAAATATTTATATGCTATATTTGTCCTGTAATAGATAAGTCGCGGGTAAACTATTTTGTTTTTCTCTATTCAAATGTTTACTTTGCACCGAAGCGACGTTGAAAAAAAAACGAAGAGTGGACTTTCTTGGACGTTGGGGGCATTATTTTTTGTCGGTCGAGAAATAACGCGGTAAATTAAGGATATCCTAATTTTAGAGGGACTATGACTGGTCTTGTTTTCGCCAAGGCTATTAAAAATAAAATCTGTTTTCTAAAATTGTTGGCATGTCGTCATTCGCGGCCGGGGGTATTCGACTTTGCGCCGCACTCTCTCTCCCTCTCCCTCGAGTGTCATCGATTTTTCACTTTCTTAAAGCAAGAGAGGCAGGGATATAGAAGCTGTGTGTTCCTTGACGTCACGCGCGGAATTCCAGCACGCCTACACGAGTTTGTTGATAAGTCGTTACGGTAAATAGTTAAATTTTGTTACTTTTCCCCCTTTTTCGTCGCTTTTTAATAACGCACAGGAAAGTAAGCTCAGAAAGTAGGAAATTTTAATTACACGCGGATCAGCGCAAATGCCGGATATTAGGCGCGTCTACGTGCGTCACACGCGACTTTTTTACAACAAATTTCTCGCTAGCGTATCGTGACCTCTTCAAAACTTTCGAGTACTTCTTTTTTAATATTTACATTCTTTTCGCGTCTATCGCCTGACACGGATAACGCAATCGCGCGTTTTTATAACAACAAAATTTTTCCGTTGAATTTCATCACGGAAGCGAGTATGTGGGCAACAATGAAAACCGAGAGGAGCACACGTTTACCTCGAGAGCCATATCCCGAAATATAGAAAATTCAATGAGAGTAAGGTGTCGCGTAGCGCACGAAAAACACACAAGGTTAAATAAACGACGCGTGTCAGGAAGGAGAATTTTAGCAACGTCTCAGCCTTGCCACCCAAGATTACCCGCTTCAAACAATCATGCGACACGTTAAGATCAATTGGATTGCGGCCCTCGGCAATTTAATCCGCACGCAGTACTCGGCGCCAAGAGCACGTGCCTCGTACTGCAGCTGAGCCGACAAGGTTCTAGGGCTGCTCCGGAAAATTCGAGAAGGAGCCGAGAGAGAAAATGCCCCGGGCGCCTCGAGTTTTCCGGAAGGAGGAGGAGGATGATGACGAGGCGATGGCGCGTAAGTGTTTGAGGAAGGGATCGCTCACCTTTCTACTGCGACAGGCCTGGGGGTTGGAGCACTCGGAGGATCGCCTGCTGCGATTGGTCTTGTAGATGTCCCACTCGTTCTTCACCACGGGCATCATGAACGCCATGTCGAGTCGGGGCTGCTGGCGGGCTTGGCTCGCGGTCACCGGTAATCCGGCCCTCGTGCGGTCTGGCTAGTGCCGGCCTCGGCTGCTACTACTGCGGCTACTGCTGGCCGAGCCCTAGGTCTGGCCGTGTTAACCACCGGTCGGCGCTCGAGCTGGACGGCCCGGCGGATGAGCTCCGTTTTCGTCGTAGCTGCTGCTCGGCCGCGCCTCAAAAGCCGGAGGATCGAGTGCGTCCCCTCAGCCGTGACTACTGACTGCTCGCCTCTCACGGCCAAACACTTGGATGCACACTTTCCAAGAGTAGCCGGCTAGTGCTGCTGCTGCTGCTGCTGCTGCCGCTGGCCACGAATTCGCGCGAGAGATCTACCGCAAGGGTGCCGTCCGACAGGTATTTACTCGGAGAGCGCGGGTGCCGTACGGTAAGAGAGGAGAGATAGAGTGAGAGAGAGTGTGTACGTGTGAAAGAGGGGGGAGAGAGAGCTATTGCCGCGATTTGCAATAACAGCGGTGGGAGCACAGAGAGCTGGAGCACGAGGAGGCGCGATGCTGCTGCGGGACTCCGTTGACGAGAGATCTGCTGGAGCGACAAGCGACGTGACTTGCTTCTGAGCTGAGCGATCGTTCGATCGGGAATGAGAGCACGCGCCGCCGGCAGCCGCTCGCGGGCTACTCGCGGTCACCGGGGGTGGGGGGGGCGCCCGAGGGGCATCCCCCCCGATCCGCCGCCACGGGTGGGGGTAGCTCGTGCGCCCCTCCGATTGGCCGCCGCCGAGGCGGGCCGCCGACGTCAGCCGCCCCCCCCCCTCTGGCGCGCGCGGGCCCCCGGGTGGAGGCACCATTGATTTTCCAGTGTTGGTATACACACCGGCGCTAGGCCGCGCGAGTGTGCGTGCCGAAGCGTCGGCGTGACGTGGGCCGCCGCCTGCCCGCGCGCTCCGCTCCTCTCTCCGCCGGTCTGCGTGTCTGCGTGCACACCGACCGGGGCCATTGATTTTTCGGCCCCCCACCCCCCCCCCTGCCCCCCGTCCTTCCCCTCCCTCGCTCCGTACATCGAGAGAAGAAGCTAGTGCCGTGTCTGCCCCCCTGCCCCCTTGCGTCTGCTCCTCGTGCCAAGCCGCAATCGAGCCTAAGATCGGCTCGACCTCTGCTAAATCGCCCCGTCCTCGTCTTGCGCGCGCGCGCGCGAAGCTCCGGTCTCGTCTTTTTATACGGTGTGCACCGACGTGCCGAAGCCTTACTCGTCTGACTTTTTGCCTTTTCCGACAGCAAGTCCTATAGCCGGAGAACCACCCGGCGCATTTCACTCTCTCGCGCCCGAGCGCATTATTTATAGAGACTCGCGGTCTTTCGTTTATAGCCGATACCAGATGCCTCGAGACGGCTTATCTGCCCGTAGCCTCGCGTTTTTCGACCTTTCTTCGTCTGACACTGATCTCAGATTAGTAGTTTTCTGTTTTTATGACTTATCGGAATAAAGATCGTTAGAAAGACGATTTTTGATAATGTCGGTAAAACAGAACTTGATTGTTTGCCATTATATTAATTCAAACTACGAATAAAAAGTATTTGTATAAAAATACCTAAAATCAATACTCTATTGTACGCATCACGAAAAATTTGATGAATTTAAAATAAAATTGTTGGTATATTAAAAAATGTAAAAATAACATAATCAGAGGAAACTAAATATGATAATGGTTGTATTTTTCAACTTATTTAATTAACCATGACTTTATTTTTATTTAATTCTTTATATAAATCAATATTATTTTTCATTAAAAACTCCGATTTGTGCATCGAGCATAAATGAAAGCAAATCTTTAATAAAAGATATAAATTGATAAATTTGAACGAACTTAAATTGATTAAATAACGCGCTTTTATAAAATTAATAATTATAATTATAATTATAAGTTATAATTTCTTACGTTTGTATTTTATAAAAATCTTTATTAAAAACAAAATAGTTTGCAAGCGCCAGTTGTCTAGTTTCATTTTACATTGTCGGTAATCCCTTGATACCCTTTACATAAGTAAAAGCGGCTATGCAGCGTTAGCGGTGTCTACTACGCAGTTTAAAAAAAATAGCAGTAACGTCGCAGTTAGAGTTCCCAACTGCGTTCTGACCCAAATACGGACATGCGACCGGTAAGGCAGAAATCCAGTGACTTTCTTTTCTGGCTTCAAATTCAATAGGCGTACCTGTTCTAGCCTCCTGAGAATTTGTCTTCTTTTCATGCGGCTCTTTAATTTTGCAATGTCGCAAACTTTTCAAAACCACCTTGGGTTTATCGAAAAAGTCCAAAAAATGTAAGTGTACAATTTTTATGAACCCCTCGCACATATTTAATTTTCTCTTAATTTAACTAAATCGAGTACAATTTTAATTAAACCGCATTAATTTACTCGCGCACAATCGGCACTGTTCTCGTCCATTATTGTTTTTAGCGTCGGTACCGCAGCCGCGCGCCTATTCCATTAGTCCATTTAATCACAAACATCGTCCATAATTGCCGAACACAATCGACCAGAATTTTCCCACCCCAAAAAAACCCATCAACTTAAGCGACTTATTTATCAAGTATTCCACGAAAGTTGCAAAGATCAATACCCCGGGCGAAACTTCCCAAAGGCCAAATTATTTTCCTTTTACCAAGGAAAAAGCCCAAATTCATTTGCCACCTATACAAGCTTCGAGTACATCGAGCGAAGCTACTCGGTATAGCGTCAGCAGATTCCTCATTACCAAATCAATTCAGCAGACCAGCGTTATCCAGACTAATCCGTTGCTCGATCCTCGTCTACATCTGCGCACTTGCCGAGAGTACTTTCAATGTCGTGCCTCGGGGGATCTGAGGAGACGCATATCAGCAGTGAGGTTGGCGCGGCGAAGGCCGCAAAAGGAGTCGTGAGCTTTTGCAATAAGACTCCCCGTTCCAGGGCGCCCTTGTGCTATAAGCTGCCTAATTATACGCAGCCAAAATGAGCGCGTTAGCGTGTTATCGAGGGGAAAGGGAGGGCTGCGATTGCGTCAGTCTCAGATCGATACACGCCACCCTCGGTCTTTTTTGATTTCATTATTTTCAAACTGCTGCGCAGATTTTCGGCCTTCTCTCCTCGTTAGACTCCTCGAGCTTGCGTGATGCTTTAATGGGACGTAGTGTGTACTGGTTTTCACTGATGCGTAGTTGCGCGCGCTCCGGCTATATAGGATATACGGACTTGGGTCGAGGACGCGCCCGCGCGAAAGAGAGGGTTGAAACCGGTGAGAAGCGGATCCATCCCTCTTTACTGCTTTCCTACGAATTTTTCCTCGTTTTGATTAATTTTTTAGATTTATTCAGTCGACTTCCACCTTGAACTTCTTATTTGCCGCTATAATTATACCATACGACTTGTGTCTTTGATTTTATGGGAAATTTTAAATAAAATAATGTCGCTTTGTTTAAACCGAGAAAATAATAGACTGGGTGTCTCGTCGTGGGGAGTAAGATATTTGCAAAGTAGGTCTTTCTCGCCCGGAGATTCTATAGTAGGGAAAAATAAAAATTTGTTGTCACTGAGAGCTGTCATGCGAATAATTCTATATTATAAATACGAGCGAGACCTGAAGTTCAATTTATAGAACGAGATTTATTTAGACGTTCTTTGATCAAGTAGTTGCACATAATGACACGTTCTAAGGGCCTCGAGAGGGGGGGGGGAGAGTCGTGAAGTAGTGCTAATACTTTTAATTAACCTTTCGCTAAAAACATATTTTTCCGTAATATTTCATCATAATAGCCAACCTCAACAGTGGAATAACACAGAGCTCAAAATAATCATCTCTAATAAGTGATAAAAATTCATTGTAAAGCCGCAGGCTGACTCAACGTTCACCTCTCGCCCACGTGCAACTACGCCGAATTATCCGAACACGAAACAAACGAGCCCGCTGGTCGACTCTTTAGATCGTCGCTTGAACTCGTATACACACATTTGGTCGGGGAGGCACAGACACTAGCGAATTTAGGCCACGACGCAAATCTCCAAAGCCACTATATACTGCGTTGCATTATCTCCTGCACCAGTTCGCTACGTCTCTCTCTCTCTCTCTCTCTCTCTCCCTCTGCCTTTCTTTCTCTCTCTCTCTCTCTCTACCCTCGAGCTTCATTCACCCTCCAGATCTGCGCTCCGATGCACTGAGTACCTCTCTCTCTCTCTCTCTCTTTTATACACACACATATTCTATTTCATCCCCGAGAGAGAGAGAGAAAGAGAGATGGTATACCGCGCTCACACAGACTGCCCTCGACCCTTCTCCCCCCTCATTCTCCCTCCTTCTCTTTTATTCTCCGCTCGAGAGTCGCGTCGGGAGAGAGATTAACCGTGAAAGCCCGACCCTCGCTGGCTTCTCGACCCACACACGGATGACAACACAACTTGTCTTATGCTTGTGTCGGTGTTTTTATATACGTTGTAGCGCGAAGAGAAAAGAAACGGGGGATGAGAGGAGGGACGGAGAGACGGCGGGGTCAGGGGGGGGGGGGCGAGGGGGCAAGAGGTGGGGAGAAAAGAGCACGAGGGTCTCTGCGTGCACGTGCGCCCGCGTCTCAAGGTCGATCTTTCGTGTGAATGGTCCTGGACACGCGCACACAACCGACCCTCTCCACATTCGCCTCTTTTGCTCTCTCTCTTCATCTCCTTCGCTCTATCCCTCCCTCTCTCGCTCTTGTGGCTCTTGAAGAGGAGAAAGAAGGGAGCGTTAAATTTCGCAAGGCGGGGCCCGTAACTGCGTCGCAACCTCCAAAGGCCCCCGCTCTCTCGGGCCCACGTGCCACGCGCTCCTGCGCTAAATGAGAAAAAAAAGGAAAAGATCCGCTCGTGCGCAGGTTCGGACCTGTTGACGAGAGCCCAGCCGGATGCGGAATCGAGCGATACAGCTACACTGCCAAGGTGATAAGCTCGTTTAATAGATCGATCGTCTCTGATGGAAATCGAGCCGGGGTAATTGGTCGAGTGGAATCGTTGCGTGGGAGTGATAATCGTAGCGCTGTCGCTTCGTACTCGAGTCGACTTGCAAGCAAGTCGCCTGATGATACAGCGCTTTTCCCACGACTATCGACGATGAATAATTTAGCGCTCGATTCGCTATTGGACTATTGCTCTTTTCACTGGTCCTCCACAGCCGCGCGTCTGAGGATGAGACCCGATGATCCTTACGGAAAGTGGCAAATTCGACAATATTTTAGGATACAGTCCGGAGGGTGTTTGAGAGCAAAGTCGTGGCTTTAAATTCATGTGGAGGATAATGCGAGTTTTCCGCAAACTCATGATTTTGATCGATGGCTTATACCGCGCGAAGCTTCTTTACGCGCTCCTTGATATATCCTTTATAAACGATCTGTAGACGTTTCGAATAAAATCCTTACCAAAATAGAGTCGGAGCTTAAATTCAATGTCCCAGTATTTCGTGGAAACGATGGGAGGTATACGTAAGTTTATGAAACCGATTACATTGCAGAATAGCCCTTTTCATTCGGAACAATAAAATTCGGTAAATTGGCTACTTACGTAAAGATCATTTTAGCGAATTTCATCGGGTTATTTTGACTATTATAGTGACACACGAAAAGAGGATTTGGCGAATTGTTGAGTAAGCCATTACGTTTTCCTGGAAGCTTTTGATTATTATCGTAAAGCGATATTGAATCTCTGGAATGATGTGAATGCTTGTAACGGCTTTAGATAAAAATATTGATTTTGCGTTTAGTATATATGTACGCGTGATACGCACTCGAAACATTTATTTTTCCAAGCCGGATAGTCTACAGCTATACGTAAGCTCAGTTTGATTTGGCATATCCTGACTAAATATACCGTAAGCTCATTCAAAATTGCACTAAAATTAAACGGATACATTATTTTTATCTTCCCTATCGGTCGAAAATAAATTTCGTTCTGATAGTAAGGAAAAAAAAAGTGGAACGCATATTAAGAAGATTCATCGAAGATTGCTCTTCAATTCCCAAAAGGAAATTTCCATCCCAAGAATCGTTTCGGCTTCTCATCCGGAGGGAGTATTTCAATTCGCGTACACCAATCCAACTTTTTCCGAATCACAAGAGATCCAATAAACGCCGGGCAACTGAAATTTTTCGCCAGTCAATAGTTCCGCGTTCTTTTCTTTCGCCGAATAGGATAAGAAAAAGTCGAGAGAGAGGCTCGTTTATACGACTGGCGACGGGAGAATGAGAATTAAAAATCGATAGTCGCGTCTCGGCGGGCGCCAGGTATGCGCGGAGACAGAGACAGAGAGACCTGACTGCCGAGTACTTTCCAGCGAAAAAGAAAAAAAAATAATACGGAAGCAGAGGCAGAAAAGAGTAGCCGCATACGCCGGCAAGAGGGAAAATTTATTTTCTCGCTGAAAAGCTTCTGCTGAAATTTATATGCCGTCGGTTTTTCAAGTAGAGTTTGAAGAACGTGACGGGCAGGGTGGTATGACTTTCAAATTTAGTTAAAAAAAAAGAAAAAGATTAACCAAAGAAAACTAAATAAACATTGATTGCTAAACAAACCCAAGAGATACGCGACTTGATAATTAATGTAATCTATCTTATACCATCTTCTATTTAAATGGCTTGTATTAAATTGTATTTCTTGGATAAGCAACGTTAGAAAAAGCCGAGTGTCTCCTCGGAAATACGTGTCCTAAACAATCCTAACGTCATCTAATTGCGGAGTCACGAGGAAAAATTCTGGACAAGGCAGAGCCGGTGAATTCGGTGGTAAGAAAACACTTGCGATACATTTTGACACTTACGTCTACAGGATTGCAATGAAGCGTGAACCTCTTGGAAATTGAATAATCCAAGCCGAACGATTGCCACAAGAGATTTGCGTAAGTGTCACACATCCTGTCCGAAGCTAACACTTGCACCACATAAGGAAATCTCCGGATGAGTCAGGCGACACGCGAGATCTTTATTGCCAATATCGCTAAATCAGATGTTTATCGGCAAATTGGTTATCTAAGATTTGTCGACTTATTCGCTGTAGAACCGGCGCCAATCGGCTGATGAAATCCCAACGACTGGAATAATAAGAAAACTCCGGAACGATCGAGAGTCTGGATGCGTGCGTGCATAGTAGGCAGCAACTCCAAGTACAACTCGCCTCGAGAGAGACAGAGAAAAAGAAAGAAAAGCAACCAATATATCATAATGCGCTTACTAGTCCTTGGCTGCAATTGTCAAATAGATCGAATTATCAGGCCGCGTATATATTATGCAACGCTTGTGTCCAGTGAATGCGGCCGCAACTGGCAGACCAATTTTTTTTATTTTTTACAGTCAATGGAAAATTCAATTGCAATTGAAGTGTGTCCCGGTTTAATCCGCTTCCGTGACCCTCCGCCCGCATCTTCCTCGAAAGGCTGATAAGACAAGCAAGAAACGTGGATTAATCAGCAGCAAAACACGCAAACTTTGAGAATGTCGTTGAGATCGGGATTGGATATCTCACGCGCCTGATGTGCAGACACGTGCATGGGCCCCCCACGACTTCGTCACACTTTCGCTTTGATTGTTGTGGCTTTTGGACATGATGCGAATTTAAACGTGGGGGCGCGGTTGCTTTGGAGCTTGTTCTAGAATATTCGGAAAAACGAGAACGAGGAAATGGATTTTACCGATTGATGGTACTGTCTTACCTGCCAAGGGTCATGAGTCTATTCAGACAGTGAAAAAGAGAATTCCCGGCTTGTTGGCTGCTGCTATTTGCTCAAAGGTTTTTTCTTTACGCTTGTGTTATTTTAGTTATCGTCTGACTCGGTTGTTTTCTCTCTTGTTGGTATAAATGTTATTAAATTTTTAATTTCAATAAAAATTTTTTTTCCCAGTTTTATGGATCTTTGTGACTGTTGCATTTATTTAGCAACTAATTTAACTTACTATTAAGCATTAATAAAAATGTTTTTATAAAGTTTTAATAAAATTTATGCCAAATTAGCTTGTCTATTTTAAACGCGAAATGCAAATAACTTGTATTCTACTAAAGCTATAAAGTATCTCTAGATAGAGCTTGTCGTACTTCGAGTATATATACCTGTGCAAAGACATTATATTCTCTAAGTATTAGTTTCATACTTAGTTTCATAGCTTACGCCGACAACTTGCTGGAAATCAAATGTACACCTTCCTCCTAAACTGGCACGTGCATGCAACAAACTGTAATGAGGTGTCAAAAATGACGAGCCTATACACACGATCATTTTTATTTTATTTGGCGGAGAAACGAGCACACGAGGAGCCCTTGAGAAAAGGAAGTCAAGTATGCACACGAACGTAGGGTCGAAGTACGCGGGTTATGAAGTGCGATCTAGCAAGGAGAAATTGATCTGAGAAATTCATAGCTCGCGTCTGGCGAGCTATATCAAATTCTATCGAGCGTTCAATTTTATTATTAGCGCTTTTCGCGTGTTTAGATAACTATAACTATCCTAGATTAAAAATCTATTGAGTAATGTGTTTTTGGTTGACTTTATGTGATAAAAAATTTAAAAGATACTCCATCTTCAATAGATGACACTTGCTAATTTTATACACATGGTTATAAACGAATTGAACACTATGATGAAATGAATACATATCTGCTATTATGAAACTTGAAAAGCTATGCAGGTTTAAAAGTATCACTGTATAAGAAAGATAATAAGATATATCGAGGACTGTAAAATAAATCACACGTGTACAATATTCTTATAATGTATAAGCATTCTCTTCTAGTTGGATCAAGATGATGCGAGCAATGTGTCTTACCAAATCCTGCACGTAACTACTTACGTACAACTGCAATCTCATTCAAATTTAGAATGACTGAACTTTTTTATAACCTCCAAGTGCATTTTGTATCTATTACGATTTATTTTTTATTTTATATTTACCTCTACCTACCGTTAATTTTTTAATGTATCTTACAAAATTTATCAATTACCTGCCAGATCGTGCCATCGCTCACACATCAGCGCAAATCAAAAAAGCAAACAAATCTACGTTGAAACCGATGGTCCGGCATAAATCCAGGGAAAATCCGTCATTAGCAGGGAGAATCCTGTCAATTAAAAATCGTCAAAACTCGCCTAGCGAAGAGTATAAACAGTTTCCTGCGGAAGCCAGAGAGAAGAAACGAAATTACGAATCGCAGGCACGCGCCATTAGCGGGGGGATAGGAAGTATACAGTAGTCGGGGCGCGGCGCCGAGAGGAAAAGGCGCGCTCGCCGCCTATAGGCCGTTGGATCGGAGGGGCAAGCAGCGCGGCTTTTCAGTGGCACGGCAAGAGCGTGCCGGCACACACAACAGCCGGTCCGACCGCATACACTTCTCTTTCACTGGCGCGACTCTCCTTACGCCGGCTTACCTTGCGCTTTCGTGCTTTTCTTTGTTGACTTTTTCCACGAAGATTCAAAGTTTCCTTTGGCATGCCGTTGGCTAAGATTCTACGATTGTGTGTTGTGTGAAAATTGGAGAAATTTAAAGAGCCTCGCTGAAACAACGTTTTAGAGACGATTTTGGGTGTGAGGTAGATACGGAACGTGGATAATGTGAGCTGAGGCGCTTGATCGTTTGTTTTTGGGTTGCGTTTTAGTTTCGTTTAGCATGTGCTTCTCCTTGGTTATCCTACACTCGGCTGTTTGATCGAAGCGAATATAACATGGTGTTTGAGGCTGTTTCTGAGGAACAGCGCCAGGAGTTCTTCAGCCAAGGATATAGTTCTCATCTTCCAGGGTAAATTAATATTTCATTTTTACTTTTATCATGAAATTCAGAAAATTTAATTTTAACGCTTTGTCTATTTATTTTTATCTTGATAATATTACCACGAATTTATTCAATAGGTTTAATCTTAAAACTCACTATACAAATAAAATAACGTACCCATGAGTAGAATAATCGACGGAAGTAGTCGTGGGTGAAAAAAAATGTAATTGTAACCATTGAAAGAGTAATATTATTAAATCCTTGAAAATCAAAAGAAAAAACTCGTTTTCAAATGACAAAAGCTAACCTATCAGTCGTGTTATTAGAAGCAAAGCAAACAAACGAAACATGCAACGGCGTCAAAGTCCACGGAACCGAAAAAAAAGTAACCTCCTGATGTAATGCCCTTGCACTGGCGTTTAATTGAATTCTCAGCTAGCGCGATACAATCAATGAGCAAGCCTGCGCACGATGAATTGCATAATAGCCGCAAACGTTATATGTTTGCACCTACAAAAGTTTCGACTTGAATCAGCGATGCCGTTCCTGTGCTCTCTGCCACTCGTCGCGTCCTGTTTGGCACTAGCGTACAGCCAGAGAGATGATGAGACTGCAATTAACGGAGCATTCTTTTAAAATAGCGCATTTTTATCTACGTTCATATTTCAAATTAGATTTTCTTCTATTATTTATATACGCGTTTACGTTAACGGATTTCTAGTTTTAATGGTACGGGAACGCGTGTTTTCTTATCTGATTAATAAATAAACGTGTGTACGAAGATTCAACTGTTACTACTGACTAACGTGTCGTGACAATAGTAGCGCAGTTAAAAACTATCTGCGATAATCTAAGAAATTTATAAACATCTCCAAGATATATTGAAGGTTAAGATAACATAATAATGATAATAATGATAATAATTTTAAATGAATACAATTAGATCTGTTTGCTAATAGAGAGGAATATCACGTAGCTGAGTCAAGACTAATAATTGTTCTTGTTAAATGAAACAATTAAAAATTAAATATCGTTAACAGGTTCATCGTAATATTTATTAAACTTCTAACGCGTTTATATTTCATGTAAACATCTTCTAATAATTTGTTACTTTCTAATTTATGAGTCGACTACTATCACGTGTACAAATCTTTTCCTTAACGAAAAAATCTTTCATCAAATTTATGGTGTACTTAATTTACAAAATTACACAATGACATCAATTTAGTTTCGAATAACGAAAGAAACAAAAATCATAAATTTCTTTGGAAACCGGTTTTCAAGACTCACAATTACTACGACAGGAAGAAAATAAAATTTTAAATGAAAGTTCGCAGTCATTTAAATCGCGCATCATTCATTTTTATCCTTAGCTGCGAAGCACTGCTTCCTTGACAAGTTTAAAAATTAACGCCATGACGAAAATGCAAATTTGCTACATGTGATGCCACGAGTATTTTCGTACAAATTAAGCCACTCCACGCGCGTTCGCGTATCCAGACAAACGAAAAGAAGAAAGAAAAAACGCGTATTTATGAACATGCACGAGTTTTACGTATTACTTGCGCGATATTTAAATGAGCTCTGCGGAGATTTGTCGTCGGTGTAAACGAAGAGAATGTAAACTGACGTTGAGAACGTCACGCGTGGAAAAGACGTTGATCGTTATTATGTCGAGAATTTTTTTATGGAAGTTCATATTGTAACATCTCTAAAACACTCATAAAATTCAGCTTACGCAATTTGCAAATGTTTTGTCTTTTGAAGTACTTGATAATTTGTTTTCCAAGGCCGTTTAATTAAAAGAAAAATTCACATAATACATCTAATTTAAATAATAACGTTCATAAGCTTGCGTGAAGAAGAACTTTTGTTGCAACGAAATAAGACTTCAAAGCTTGAAAATGAATATCCAACAAACAAAGAAACTGTAACGAAATAAATGATTAATGTTGCCATAAAGACCTTAAAACAACGTTGCATACTCTTCTTCTTCTTTTTCTTCTTCTTTTAACGTATAAGGCATCAAGCTATGAAACTAGTTCGCATGACTGACCATACATATTCAACTAAAACTAGGATTTACCCTTAAGTGGAGCAGGTCAATGTAACGAGTAGAAGAGCGGCCGAGAGTCTGTCAATGAAATTTATAATAAAAAATTTAAGGGTTCAAGTGTAATTAGGGTATTTATAACTTTTTCGCCTATCGCTAATGAAATATCGCTGCATAAGCAAACACTAGCGCCCAGCGTTAAGCGCATATTTCATTCATCACTCATTTATTATGGATCGATTCGTCTAGAAGCGTATAACAACCACATCGCTCTTGCCTGTAGATGTAAAAAGAGTCTCCTGGAGTAGCAAAGCAATATCTCTCTCCCGCCAAAATTGTTTATCAACAGCGGCCTAAAATCCAGCAGTCCGAGTGGTGTTGTTGCACTCGGCTGGTGAAACAAAGTAAAAATAAGAGAAAAAGAAACTAAAAAAAGAGGCAAAAGCGATAATGAAACGGGAAGCGGGGCAAAACTTTCTAGATCGCGCATAGCGAGCGAGAGAGCGCCGCCATCGCCGCCGGCTGCCGAGCAATTCGGCCGTAAAACAAAAGCAGAGTACAAACGAGCTGCTCCCCTCGGCAGGCCGTCGTCGCTGCCGCTGCTCCGCGCGCGCGTGCACACAGCCACGCGATCACGCATAGCCAACTCGCGCTTGGCTATCGATCAGATTTGCTTAGCCGAGCGATTTCAGTCTGGGCAATTGCCCGTTTGACTTTTATCGTCCGATCGCTCGGGCCAAAGTTTCGGCAGCTTTCCAGTTACCGAGCTTTACCTTTATTTCCATTCGCACGATTTTACACCTGCTACCTTGGATTGTTTGTTTCATGATCCACGCCATTAATGACGATTGATTTTCTGGGCGAACCGTTGGGGAAACTGATGGGCTTGCTCACTGCTTTTGGCAGGTCTTACCCAAGTATATTGATGCTTTAGCAACGATACGAGTGAAATTTAATTTTAAAAAATTGAAAGTGTCTGGTTAAGTAGATAAGGCCTGGACATGGTAAGACAACATGTCTTGATACCGCAGCAGTGCATCTTTCGCTAATCTTGGTAATTAGGGAGACGCTGCGTGGAGAAATATTATTAAAATGAACATTAGCGCAGGCACATTACACATTTTGACATGAGCTGCTTTCTACGCTCCAAAAATTAATGAAATAAGTTTTATGGAAATTGTTCTGGATCTTGTCAATCTCTAGAAATTTCTTTTTCAAGTTTCTAAGAAAAGAAAGTGAAAAAAACACATAAGAGAGAGCTTAATTTAACTTTAGCCATTACAGAGAGCTACAATTTTATAAAAATCTTAAATAGCTACTGTATTTCATATCTCTCAAACTCGTGTTATTACTAGCTCGAGAACTTGAATTAAAAATTTAGTAATTTTCCTCCATCCACTATCCAATCTCCTCTGCCCTCTTGAAAAAAAAAAGTAAAACACGGCTAGAGGGAGTAAGAAGACCGAGGCTCCAATTAAAAAAGCACAGTTGGATGCTCCTTAATTTCTCGCTAGGAACGAAAGGACAAGTGCTCTCAAACGTCCGTTCGCGCGGAAAAAAGCCAGTGGTTCTCGAGGAGGAGGAGGTTGTGAGGCTGAGGGAAGGGAGGGGCTTTTCAGTCACACTCGGCCATTGGCATTGCCTTGGCCACCAGGGTTGTATAGTAGAGCCTGGCGAGAGAGAGAGAGAGAGAGAGAGAGAGGGAGAGAGAAAAATGAGCACGAACAGGCGCGAGTGTATAGCGGGCACTAGTAGCCACGGCGCTCCGGCTCGGTTATTGAGCCATGACCGTCACGGGGGGCCGCCGACGACGTCGATTCACTGGGTCGCGACTGGCCCACTTCTACATCGTGACTCTATGTGAATTTATAACGCGCATGAGACTTATCCCCCTCCCCAGGCAATGCCTCGGTATTATTTGGCACGTATAGAACGTTTGTTTTCTTTTTTCTACTTACGAGCGTCTCATTGACTGGCTGTTGTTTTAAAAGCTGTGTTATCAAACGATAGATGCGGCATGACTGCACGTGTGTGCATTAAGCTTTGAAATTAATTAGCAAGGAAAGGAAGTCGCCGGTGTAACGAGGGCCACGCTCGGCCTTGAAATAATAGCTATTGAATTTCGTATTCAAGGTTCGTCGAGGATGATTAGTCGATATTTTGCGTACGGCAGTTCTACTCGTTTTTTGCGCCGGATTTCAGAAAAACTTTCAGACAAGCAGCGTTAGAGACTTTTTTGCCCGCTACCGTTTGGCGTTTGACAGTCTTTGTTTTAGAGCCATCAAGTAGAAATTGTTAGGCTGTAATAATTTCTAAAATTAAATCGACGAGGAAAATAGAAATAAAAGAATTAGTAAACTTAAATTTGATTAAACTTTCAGGTACACCGGCCACTGTCCGACCCTCAAATTTCGAGTTGGCAAGCGTTATGGCGCATGTACCGAAGAAATCATGAAGGTAAATCAATGCGCTCGAATGCCATTATCGTAAATGCGGGTGCAAGTGGAAAAGGGCAAAATAAATTCGAAGCTCTAACCTCGATTTTGTATGCACAGGAGCTGATTGAAAAGAAGATTCTCAAAACGGGCCCTTATCAATTCCGGCCGAACAGCGGCAAAGAAAATTTGGTACATGTTCCGCGGGAAAAGGATGTTAGGAGAGATTGGAAAAAGGAATCCTACAGCTACAAGACCCCGCCATACATATTAGGATATACGGGTAAGTTTTGCTTCTTTTTTGTGTTATTGCCGATTTGCGATTATTTCGAAAATAAACAATTCCTCCTCCAATTGTTTACACGTTTACCTACGGCAAAATATATAGGCCAATTTGATTTGAGAACTAGTTTACCGATGCCCCCCGATCAATTCCGTCAATATAAAAGACATAATTTGCATATAAATGTATAGCACACAGGGGCTCGATTAAAAATTCACGCGAGGAAGTTGCAAGTCTCAAATTTGGACTGGCTTCTGCATGTTAAACAATCCAGCCATACGTCAAACAAACACATCCAAACAGGCGTTTAAAGGCCAATCGATACGAAAAAAATGCCTAGATTAATATTCCAAGGCTGTTAATATACCTCGAAGGGGGTGAAAAAATCAAGATAAAACAATAATTTAGCTTTTTGAGTGCAGGTTACATACCGGGCTTCAACAGTCGCTACGGTGTAACTTTCATGAAAGCCGTGGAGGAGGGGGCAGTAGAATGGCGCGAGTCCCAGAGCAAGATGCGGGCTCGGAGGGACGCGCTGAGGGCACACGCCGAGCGAACCGATCCACGCAACTTGCTGTCCCGCGTGCGCGCTGATAACGTCGACATCGAGCTTGATCACGGCCACGGCAGGCCGCGACGAGCCTACTTCGGTGAGTGACTATTTTACTTTCCTCGTTCTTTCTGGACCCGAGGATATTTCATCGATCTTCCTTGCGCGTACATTTCGACACGAATTGTTGTTGCATGACAAGCCAACGAGCAATGCTTGCACACTATGTGAAAATCACGAGTCGGACAAGGGGACACGTGTGTTGTATTGTGCCTTTAATGTCAATGCCTTTCTGGGATAATTCCTCATTTATACATGTTTGAATAATTGACTTGCAGAGAGAATCAAAAAGCGTCTCTTGAAAAAGAAATCGAACAAAGTACATAACTCGACTCACGTGAAACATTAAGACCGCGTCTGTGTATTTTCGTTTTATATGATTTTCAACCGTATGGTGCGGCTTAGGTAAACATTGACTTATCGATCGCCTAGTTTCCCATCAGCCAACTAACAGGATTATTTTGTTCGAAAGACAACCACGTCTCGGCGGAGAGTCCACCGATCGTCGGTTACACCGGCCACATTCCAGGTGCCAAGGGCGAGATCGCTTTGTCAAAGCGCTACGCTCAAGCCGCGAAGAAGGGCCTCCAAATGTTGGAGATGGAGCGACGAGCTAGTCCGCGCAAGGAGAAGATCGAGAGGGTCTTGGAGGTCGCCAACATTGACGAAACTGGAAGCTTGAAGCCCTGAATTTCTACCAAGCATCCCGAGGGTACTTTTCTTGGCATTGACATTAAAGGCACAATACAACACACGTGTCCCCTTGTCCGACTCGTGATTTTTTAGAATAATGTATCTGTAAAGCTTTCATTTTTATTTCCCTTTTTTTTTTTTTTTTTTTGATCGCTTGTACTATTTTGAAGCGAGAAACTTTAGGCTGCTTGTGTCGGTATAACGCTGCTGCCCGATTATTGGGGTAAGATGGATGTGGATGTTTTCGAGCTAGATATATAGCAATTTGTATAGATTTCGTTGTCTAACTTGTATATTACGTTGCATTTAATTGTGTTTTAAGATATGTTATAGATTAAATTGTATAAATTCATTCCTTGGAAATCGATCAATTAAAGTTTGTAATATAACGTTAAAACAAGTATTCGTCTCGACTAATAAAAAAAATATATAAACGTTTCTTTGAAAAACGAGTCATTAATGACTATTTTTCAGGAATTATTGTAATTAAATAAATTTATAAAATTGACAAAAACAATCGAGCTTATTCAGCAATTCAATGTGTACAACCTCATCCGTCCAGTTGTAATTAGAAAATATAACATTATTAACATTATAGAAGCGCTACAAAATGTATAAACTTGCTTCTAGTATTTAACACTATAATATTGCTAAGATATCAAGTCTCGAAGTAATTTTCTTATTAAAATAACTTCGATTTGACGTGTCAAATTGACAATTCATCTACTAATTTCGCTTTTGCCATGCAAAAATGAAATTCAGACAATTTTATCTCATCTTAATGTAGAATATTAAAAGATTTTCTAGATAAACCGAAATAGATCATTTTCATATTTGATTAAACTGAATTAACAGCTACCCAAGAATTATTTGAAATGAAAAAGTATTATTTTTAAAATTATTTTTATACTACTATTTCAACATATGTATAAACAAAACTTCAGTATGTAAATTTCACAATAGCATAAAATGTACTGGTAAACTTAGAGGTATAGATTAATGTTGAAAATAATGAAGCTTTCATAAAAATAAGCCCTACTCTATTTGTGTAAATAACAAGAGACAAATGTAAGGAATAAATCATTGACGATGTTAATCAATGCTACAGATCAACTTGTATCAAAAGATTTTATTAAAAAATAAATAACGTTAAAGCTGGTAATGAAAATATCAATAACATAATTTGATCAGGTACAGATTTAATTCGACTTACGTCTTGACAATCTACTCATCCTCTCCATTTCCATTTCCACACTTCGTTTCCACATTTCTGGTTTAAGTGTATTTAGTCCGTATGATATGGACATCAATCTAGCAAGAACCAATAGAGTATGCAGATTATCAGCTGAAAATTTCTTATCCACTTGCCTTAGCCTGACAAAGTCTTCTTGAATGAGCTACAACAGTTTAGGATTAAAATGCAAGTCAAATGATTTATTAGTTACTAACTTGAATTAAAGTTCTTGACGTTTTACTTACATTTACCGTTTCTTCTGATAATTCAAATGTCGCATTTTTCAGTGCATTTACGTATTGTCTTAAATTATTTAATTTAGTATCGTCCTTCAAGAATTGTTTTGCTGCATCAAGTACTTGAGGATAAATTTTTTCTATTTCTGGATCTGGATTTAAAACGACTTGAGTCTCGCACTAGAAATGAAAAATTTAATGTAACAAATTTATAAACATAAATTAGAAGTTATAAGCATAAATAATCAAAGCTTACAGGTATAAAAGATTTTGAGTCTGATAATATTAAAGTAGGTATGTCTGTATCATAACCCATGGAATAATATTTAAAATCATACGATAACCTTTGAAACATGATCAAATCGGATATGCTTTTATAATTTTTTGTTCCATTTGTTGTTAACTGGCCAGTAGTTAATTTTGTTTCATCAAGAATTAAGTGTGTGTTTTGACTTAACTGCAATATACCACTGGTTAATCTGTCACAATCGTAGTCTTTTCTAAAAACAAAATTTTTAATATGTACATTGTAATTTAAGAAGAAAATAAATTTGCAAGTGAGTTCATACTTTGGCACAAAACTTAAATCGTTCAGATTTTCTAATGTGATATCCAAAAAGTAACTTTTACTGACGATTTGCTGTAAAATGCTATAAAATTCTTTTGTAAAATTTTCATGTTCTTTTGAAAAATTTGTTAAATTCAAAGAAAAAGCTCCAAGAGTTAGACAATCTTTCCTTACATATCTGCAACAAATAATAAAGTTAAAATAAAAATATTAAATCAACAAATGTAAATGCATAATTGTAAGGTACAAACACTGATGAAATTAAATGACAGATCAAATAATCAGCTGCAATGCTATCTCCAAAAAGTAATTGAGTCAACATTATATGCAAATCTCCTCTGATACATTCTGCTTTAGAAAGTACATCTGTTATATTAGGAGCAAATGTATTTACTTCTTCAACAATTTTAATGGCATGCAATCTTGGTACTAAAAAAGCTGGTGGATGGTGAGTCTGCATTTCCATATCATTTTGCACCTCTTCTGATTCATGAATACAACTTAAATTTGGATCTAAAGATAAAAATCCAACAATATCAATGACTTGATTTAGTTTGTAGGGAAATTCCTTGTATACCTAAATTAATTAAAAAATAAACTGGTTTAATCATTATCAAAATAATCACTTGTGCTCCAATTTATTACAAAATTTCAAGAAATAAAAATATCCCTTTGATTATACTAACTTTTACTAAACAAGATATTCCATCTTTATTAGGCACTGGAAAATTTAAAATGTGATCCTTTGAAACTAGTGTAGCTGTTTGACAATTGTCACTTGCTTGAGATGATCCAGCAATGCTATCATCGTCAACTTTTTCCTTTTTCATAACTGGCTCTTCTGAACAATCCATTGGTTCATCAGTTTTATCTAAAGGCCGCTTACTACAAGGACTTGTAGCTGTACTTAAAGGCGATGAAATACTTGTAAATGCTATTGTAGATTTTTCTTTAGCCCAGTCATTTAATCCTGGCGTAGAAATGACAAACCATGTTTGCCTCTCTGAACTTTCATTATTATCTGAATCAATTAAAACTTTTTCATGTTTCTAAAACAAAATATAAATATCATTGTTAATTTAAATCTTAAAGATACTTTTCTTTAAGAATTATTATAAAAATTTGTTGGCTGCAGCATACATGGGATAAGCTATGCTTTAAGTATCCCACACCTGGAGCAACCTCTGTTTACTATAGGTCTTGCACTATCCGGAACGTCAATATATTCAACGTGGATATTTAGTGCTCCTTAAAGACCAAATATTATTCAATGATCGTTTAAAAAATATATACCTGACATTCAGCGCCATCCTTGTATAAACCACATCTAGTACTTTTTTCACCTGTTCTTGTATCAATAACTTGGTAATTTTGAAAATAGTATTCTGGATTATGCATATCCTGGAGCATTCCTTGAAAACGAACCAACTGACCATTTTTGAAATAATGTAGTGGAGCACTGTTGAGTGAAGGAATTTCTTTTAATGCATTTAAGTCTTCTAAAATTGTGGTACATTGAAGCTCGTTGGTAACAAAGTAATCAACTGACCAGTCCTGTGGTTTCAACTCTGAAAATATAAAGATATATATTAGTAAATATAAGGTTAAGATTAAATAACACAGGTGTTCAAGCATTGACTTACTCATTGTTTTTGATGAATTAATAAATTAATACTGCAATTTTCAATATATTCGTGAAGTTTTTTAAAAAATTCACTCTTTAAAAAAGTTTATTACTATTACAAAGCCGGCTTAAAATGTTATTTATTGTAACATGCACATATCGCACGGCTGAACTGAAGACTGAACTCCCGTAAAACTGGAAAGCGCGCGAAAGCAGAACAGAAGTAGCGACACCAGCATAGAAGCAGAGTCTGTCCTTTTCTCGCTGCCGGCAAGGTCAATCCCGATACTCGGCTTTGTTTACGTGTGTTTATGTGTATGGGTGAAGCTTCGCATATCCTTGGTACGTTGCTCATCGAGAGTGGTGGAGTGAAAATAAAAACACCCGCGCCTACTTGTCGGCCAGTTGCCATTTAAATGTACATTAAGCTGGTCCAGGATCGTTTGCAACATTCGCAGTTCGTCAGGAGTCGTAGATCACGTTGGCGCGGTTATGAAAAGACACCTATCACGAGAGGAGCATGATCAGACTAAATCATGAAGTGCCTGGTTTGCTTTTTCTTTATATTTTCGTGCGTTCTACTGTTGATCGACGGTATTTACAGCAGTGACGTTCAAGAACAAGCTTATAGTCCCTTGTGAGTACTTTGTCATGTTGTTTGCTAATTTTTTTAACTCATTTCTGATCTTACTTGTCTTGGCTTACTAAATTTAATTAAGTTATATAATTGTAAACAAAGTTTTTCACTTGTCAATTGATGTAAATAAATATTTTTTAAGGTACAACCAGAAGTCTGAATATGTTGATCCAAACTCCATGTATTATAATCGTCAATCGCAGAAAATTAGAATATCTAACACTTATGATGAGGATGGTGTCAACATTAATGCCATGTAAATATAAAATACTTTGCAGCAACTTTGTATTATGTGATATCAATGCTCTAATATTTGCAATGTTTGTTTTATCAGAGAAATAAGAAATCAGCAAACCTATCGCTACTCACAATGTGAAGATGATTCTTATGAAGTCTTTTCAAGACGTCTAATTAATATACTTATTCAAAAGGCTAATTTTAAAGTAATATATTATATTATGTAGAATTTAAAATATGGCTTATTTTTATATTAAATGTGTAATTTTTTCTATTTTCAAGGTGGATGATGATATGCGATTGGGAAAAATTGATCTAAGGCTTGACATGGATCAGTTTCAAATTTTAAAAGGTTTTGGTGAAGGAAAAGTTTCTTTTAGAGAACTAGATGGTATTATCAATGATATCATACAAATGCCCGAAATTAATTTATTTGATGAAGCTGTAAGTTATATTGACAAACTAAGTTTCTATCTTTATGAACATGTAAGTTAGTTTTATAATACTTGTAAGAAAATTGAGAAAGATTTATGTGAAACTATAGTAAATTTTTCTTTAATATTGAAACTTGCTGTTTTAGAGAATCATTGTTGGATCAATATTAGTATCAACTCTTGTCATTATTATGGCTTTAAAAGTAAAGTGGACAAGATGGAGGATTGTTATTTTATTATTTGATGTTTTTGTAATTGTCAGTTTTATGCTGACTTGGTGGGAGCTTTTACAGGTTTGTATTAATTTTATATGCTCATTCAATTTTAAAAAATATTTACAATTTTGCATTTTAATTTTTTAGGAAAGTGAAATAAAATTAGCTGCTCAAAGAACTGTGTACATGAAAATACCTAACGAATGCAAACAAAATGATATTACTTTTGTTGAATCTTTGGCATTATTTTTTGGTAACTACATTTTAAGCTTATTAGGAACTGTAAAATTTAACATGTATAAATATATTTAAATAATAATCTATTTATATCAGGCTGGGGAGTAGGTGATTGTTTAAAGTACTACGAAGCAGTCATGACAGATCCTGCTTTAAAAGTAACACCTCTTCAAGCATTCATGCATATGGTCAATAAAGCTTTCTTCTACCCATTACCTATGTTTGGCAAATATTCATCTGAGTTCATTGAAAATATTACTGGTAAAGCAAATTTAGTATAGTGTATAGTATTTGTATTGCCAAACAAATTTTATTTTATTTTTTTCGTTTTTATAAATTTCAGCAATATTACCATATTGGTTTCAACCTGTGGCAAAAACATTGTTAGTTTTAACAATGCCAATTTTATTTTTTGTCATTATCTTCATTTTAATTGGTGGAGCCTTTGGAATCAAAGTTGGGCCATTATTTCACTTTTATATTCATGGGCGAAACTCAACGCCACCATCATTGGAACAACCAGCCAGACAAGCTATTGAAATAATACGAGAAGTAAGTTATAGTTGTTATTAAAATAATAACTAAAGACTTATGGAGTAATAATTTGTACAAAATTTTAAGTATTTTGTAAAATATATTTTTATCGATTTTTCATTCAACTTTTAGACAGTTCAAGAAAGGGAAGCGGTTTGTGTATCAACTCCACAATCATCAAATGTTTCAAAAAAAGAAGGATCTCCAGAAACGTTAGAGAAAGCAACGCAAGTTGTACAAATAGAAGATAAAAAAAGCGAAGAAGAAGAAGAAGAAGAAGAAGAAGAAGAAAGTAGCCCTCCTAAGGATAGTTCAAACATTTTGAAGCTTGACCCTGAGTGTAACCCCTGAGACCAATGATAAAATTGTTTTATCACGTCTCTTTCCTTCAAACGTATTTAATATTTTTTTTTTTTAATTAACACTTTATTTAAAATATTTAATAAATATTTTTATACTCTTAGTTTTTGCTTTTTACTGTTTATATGGCGCTTTGGAGTGTACAAAAAGTAATTCCAGCTCCACTGAGGCCTATGCTCGGAAAGTGCGCTACCAGATCGTCCTCCCTCAGCGAATACAGAGGAGGGAAAGCATTTAAAGAAGCGCGTTACGATTTCTCAAGTCGCGTTACCAAATCGTTCTTCTCACCGAGACTTGGCTAACGTTGGCTATTGGAAGTAGCGCATGCGCTCGAAAACCGGAGTCGTCGGAGTTCGGAGTATTCGGAGTTCTGTCTAGCCAAGGCAAGCTAGAAACAAAACGTGGAGCGTAATAGGAAGCGAGTGCAGTGAGAGTAACGCATATAGCCGTACAATGTTTACAAAGTCTCGCGAGCCGTTCTTCTGCCCGTCCTTGCTCATCGGTCAGAATGACGTTCCGGTAGCGTAGAGTTATCGCAGTATCGGGGGCAGCAGCTGCAGCCGCATCGTGAAATGCACGCCGATGGGCGAGGGTATGCAGTTGCTACCTAGACTCGGATGCGTGTTTGGTTCGACGGTGCATCATCTTCTACCTTCGCTCGATCTTCCCGTCTCTCTCTCTCTCTCTCTTTCTTTATTATCCGTTCACGTGGAGCGTCGCTACGGTAACCCGGAGTCGGAGCACCGGTTAAAAAAGAGCGCAGAGCGCGCGTGTCGACAGAGCAACGAAGAGAGAGAGAGAGAGAGAGAGAGAGAGAGAGAGAGAGAGAAGGAGCGAGTCTCAGTCCAGCCTCTCTCTCCCTCCGCTGAGGTCCTTCTCCGCTGCGAGTAACGCAATGTAAACACACCTAGCCACGCGCAGTCTCTGCAGCATAGTCACACAGACAGAGACGCGGAGAGGAGTGTGCTTATGCGTGTACGTTCGTATCGGAGCAGTCGGAGTCGGAGCGCGAGCGTAAAGGAGTGGGCGAGCGACTCCGCGGCTTGTGTCGAGTTGCTTTTGAGTCGTCGACGCTCTCGGCGAGAGAGAGCCAGTGCAGCGAGTTGAGAAACGTCAGTGCGGAGCAAGCGCCCAGTGGAAATAGCGAAAGACCAGGCTCCAAAGAGCCGTTGCCCGTGCGTACACTAGAGAACGGAATCGTCATCGCCCTCCTCGTCGAGCCCGACGCGCTTCCGAGGAAGAACGAAGGCCAGAAGCGCAGCCTATAAGCTGTGCGCGTGCAAAAAAGAGCGAGTCAGACGGCGAGGTCGCGCGCTCTCCCTCTCTCTCGTGCAGTGGGTGGGAGTCGGTGTGCGCGTGTGCGGAGCTGGGAGAGCCGCCCGTGTTTGAAGGCCCCGCCGTCTGGTAGAAAGAGAAAGAGAGCCCGGAGTCGCCTCCGCTCGGACAGCGCCTCGTACAAATCGTCAGGCTGGCGTGCAGGTGATGTAGATCCTCGCGGGAGTCGCCTACTCGTTCTTCCCTCCCTGAGGAATACACGTCCGGAGGAGAGCTGGCTCTCGCTCTCTCTAGCTAGTACACCTGCAGACATGCGAGCGCCGAGGAGTAGCCGAGGAGTAGCCGAGGAGCAGAGCACGGCCACGCCGAAGGAACAAGCCGAGGAGAAAGACGCTGCACCGATGAGGTTGTGCTTTCCGCTGACCCGCGGCGCTGATGCTGCTGCTGCTGCTGCTGATTCTTATTTTTGCGCGCGGGCTAGACAAGACGTACACGAGGAGCTAAAGCCATCCCTTCTCTCCCCCTCAGCCCCTGGCCCCAGCTCGGCCGGCGACCTCCCTTCTGCCCCTTTTCTCACAGAGACACTGCCAGGGCAGCTTTATTGATGTGGCCTAGTTGAAAGCCTAAGACGCAAGCCTATCATGCTCTTTTTTCATTTTCGCGGAGACGCACACGCCTCTATCGAGACTTGTTGTTGTTTCTTTTTTCATTTTCTTTTTTCTACCGCCGCTCTAGATCTGCATATCTAATTTAGATCTGGCCCTGAGGTTTCTCGTGTTTGATGTACGCTTAGTTTTTGTTGCTCTCGCGCTCGTGCATAGTGCGTTTCGCAGGAGAGTTAATATTTACGTCGGTATACGCGGGGAAAAGAATGAATAAAAAAATCCAACAGCGTTATTTGATAAGAGTGCTTTTATCTTTAGGCTCGCTCTGCAATTCCGTTCTTTTGAATTTCGCTACGGCAATGCCGGCTTTTTATTGCGCCAAGCCGTTGTTTTTCGTCTCGTTTGAACTTAACGTTATTCCGCATTTATTTTTACACGCGTCCGAGTTATTCTTACTTTCTTTCGTCGCGACTTTCATTCATAACTCGCGATAAAACGATCGGCTCGCTCGAGTTATTGTAGAGTCGACCTAAAGTTTTCTCGGCTAAAAGAGAAGTGGAAAAACGTTAAACAACGTTCTCGTTTATTTATAAATTTATACCTTTCAAACGTTTGTGCAATTTTCACAGCGTTATTGGATATTATTTTTAAAAATTATTTCTAGCTGATTTATATCTCGTTCAATTAGCACAAATTAATAGGTATTTTTAAATTTTAACGAAGATTAGTTCGAATATCGAATAACGTTTTTTAATATATTTAAACATTTATTTTTCTTTATAATTAATTTACAGTTAGTAGCAAAGTTTTGTATCTGTCCATACACACACACACACACACACACAATTTCCCAGACAAAGTTGTTATCTGATAATAACATTTTCCAATCCATAAATCAATCATAGCCTCAATTTCCTAAAAAATAAAGTAGTAAGCACCAACAAAAGACAACGTCGCGGGGTCAGTCGTTCAGCGCTTAAAAAAAAAAACATTAAAGACACAAAAGTAAACATAAACATTTGTTTGCAGGCAAGCTATGACGACCGTGACTAAGGAAGGGCCCAAGCTGCGATAGAGCCAATACTGTCTAGGAAGCTCGGAGGATCGGAAGCAGCGAGCAGGATGCAGCAGGAGGGCACCCCCAAGTTCCTCAAGTTCCACGAGGGCAGCGTCCGAGGCGTCGCGTTTAGTCCAAGGGTACGAGTTTTTTTCCATACTCACTATTTTTACAGTTTTTTTTTTTATATTATATATAAAATTATCATTTCGAGACAAGTGTGAAGCGAATTAAATGGCCTTGTAAAGATATCGCGGCTCCCGCGGCGCAGTTACTTGCGTTTATGTATATACACTTATATATCCGTATTAATAAACTTTTGTGCGGTGCCGGCTGAAAAAGTCACTTCCTCTTTTTTATCGTCACCTACTCTTTATTCCGTTTATTTTTATATCTCGAGTTTTCTCTCGTTTTTCTGTTCCATTTCGTCGCGAAAACCGGACGAGCGATTGCAACAGTAGAGTGTTTGAGAAACCGCGGATCTTTCGAAACTTGGATTTCGTTGAAAACGAATGATTTACCATGAAATAATCGATTTTTTTCATTCAATTTCATAGTGACATTTAAGTGTAGGCATCAAAGTATTTATTACATGCGGATTTTGCATTACTTTTTAGGACAGGTATCTGTTCTGCTCCGGCGGCTACGACGGCAAGGTCAACCTTTACTCGGCACTGCGAATGGAGCTGCTCATGTGCTATCAGATAACACCGGCAGCCCAAGTTAAGAACGTCAACGCCGTGAGATTCACATCCGACGGTTCGCGGGTAATGATTGTTATACCTCTCGTATGGGACAAAGCAGGCCAATTACAATTGCAGCCATTAGTTCACTATCGAAATGAAATGTCGGCGTTGCAGGTGCTGGCAGCGACCAACACTCGACGCCTGGTGGTAGTGGACGTGGAACGAGGCGAGCAGCTTCTCTCCTACGACAACTGCGCCTACGGAGGCAGAGACAGAACGGGCCTGGCCACTGACCCCTCGGGCCCGAATCTCGCGGTGGCCGTCGCGGCGAACGGCAAAGGCTTGACTCTCGTCGACCTACGTATGCCCCTGCCTCTCGACTTTGTTTACGATGTGTGTTAACTGCTCGGCTTTACCATCACTCAAGTTCATGCTCCGTTTCCTTGTTCAGAGGCTAATTCAAATTAACCTTGCAGCTGCACACCTCGACCATCAGGGATATATGCTTCCTGCCAACCTCCTGGCCTTGGCAGAATTCTATCCTGACTGGTGGCACCGATGGCACCTGTAAAATTTCATCGCCAGAGGGCCGGGTACTCTACGCCTTTCAAACCGGCCATACCGTCAATTCGGTCTGCATCACGCCCGAGCCTTACTGCCGCAGTGCCGAGGATGGCTTCTACAGTTGGTTCCTTTTTTTATTTCTTCTTGAATAGCCTTTTCTTTTTCAAACGCGGACACATAGAAATATAAAATTACTTTAGATGTAAATTAACTACTTGAAAAGAAAAATTATGAATAAATTGTTACAAAAAACTTTTAAATCTTTTCTCTTCTGCAGGCCTAATAATGAGCGGCGGAGATTTAGTTTCCGCCTACGTACCCGACTCTGGCATCCAAGAGTTGCTGAAAGAACAAAAAAACTGCCCAGTCTGGAAGTTGCGTTATACCTCCAATGGTAGCACTCTCTATTCAGTTTGTGACGGTGGTATCTTAAGGCGCTACAGGCGCTATCCAGACAGACATGAATATCTTGGAGAGGTATATCGGCATAAGGGCGATATTCAAGACTTGGACATTTCGCCTTACGACGAATGTATCCTTTTAAAGTTTTTTCTCGTTATCACACTATTCTCAGGAACACGTTTCGTCTCGATAATCAATTGATAAAATGTAAAACTAATTAAAAATAATTAATATGTATAAAATTCTTAACGAATAAAAATCAGATATTGTAACTGCCTCAAAAGACCGAAGCGTTGGCGTGCTCTTACTCGGGCCGCCGAACCACGGTTTCACCGAGTACACTGAACTCACCTGATGGAGGGGCAATTCACGATTCCGTCCTCAAACGTCTAGTTCGACATAAAGAGTCGATTTCGTCTGCGGGCAAAGACGCGATAAGAGCGAAGGAGCGGTTTACGCTCTGTCAGTGCAAAGATGTAATCGTATACCGCATTACATCTGTACCGAAGAGGAATAATAATTATTTATATTTTGTACAAAGTTTAAAATATTGTTACTGTTATCATTTTGCGAGAAATGTTTATGAGAAGCTGTGGAAGCCAAGCGATAAGACAAAGAGAAATAATGAAAAAAAGAGAAGCTGCGCCCGGATACACTTAGCCGTATGAAGTGCGTGTTATTTATTCAAACGCGTACAAAGCGTTTACTCCTAGAATTATTCTTAGACACTTGCTTGTTTGCTATATTTAAATTATGCGTACTTTTGCGTTACTATTGTTAAGTTCTTTTAAGTTAAATACGTTCGAATTAATTCTTTCTCTGACCATTTCAATGTTTGTTGATATGAAAAACTGAGAAACATACTGTGGATTAGTTTGGCTGATCACTAAAACAAAAAGCAAAATAATAAAAGAAATCGGTGCTTTGTTGATAAATTATGTATTCTATTTTCATTTCAATTTCGTACTTCTGTGATGTTCGGAAACAATTGTTTCTCCAAGAGAAATAAATGCAATATGTAATCATAGTGAGATGAACAGTAATAAACAAAATATTTCAAATGTATGCTTTTGTACTTAAAGTTTCCCTATATTAAAAATAACCGTAAAGCTTTATCACCTAATGCCAAATCTACGACACAACACTTGACTTTCGGTTTTACGTGCTCCTGGGAACTATCTTATCCATTCGAAAGGCACGTCGAGCTAATCGACCAACAGTTCGATAAGAGTGTCGCGCGAGGTACCGCACGAGCACGGCCCACACTCCCTCCACTGTTCTGACGCTCTTTTTTATTTCTTCCACGCAAAATGCATGCACGTGTTGGCTCTCTCTCTCTCTATATATATATGTGTATATAGTTTACAGGACTGGCTGTTATCACCGACACGACTTCCAGTCGTGCCTCGTCGCTGGGCCCAACGAGCCGTTTAGCTCACTGCCAGACGTGTGAATACATGAAAACCTTAAGTGTTGTTGAACTTAAAAATAAATTTTTTCGATTTGTTTTAAAATTATGTGTTTTAATATTTATTGCCTTTGGTTTTTGTTAAAAAGGATTAACATTTGGGTAAGGTACATTTGTAAGCTAATAATTAAATATAAAATTAATAATGATATTCAAGTGATTAAGTAAATTAAAATTTCTACGTCTTACCTAGAGAAATAGTATTTTGATGTTATAAATAGCTTGCTTATTAAAATTAATATGATCTCGTTATGACGTATGTAGCATAAAAAACGCGTTTCCCCAGTCGTTATAACATGTCCATCCACATTCGGCAAATCGTCTTTCTTTTTTTTTTGTAAGCCCGTATATTTTCATTTTTCGCAACTTTATCAGAATCTTTGAAAAGCTACCTCGGATTTGCGCGAGTTATGGACTGGGCGGTGCGAAAAAAGGCAACGAAATTGTTTGTTAACTTAATAACTGCGAGAAGAGAGTCAATTGACGTACGTAACTATATCAATAATTATTCTTTATTGTAAAAAAAAATATTTATATTTTTAGCCGTTGGATTTACAGTTTATTCGTGGGATAATAAAAATTTATACTTATATTTTCCGATTATGAGAATAAACAGACGTTGCAGTATTTTCTAGATAAATAGACGAAACATTTATTCAGTAATTCTACTATATCTTTAGCACAAGTTAAGTTCCTTACTTATTTTATCCTTAAATGAAAACAATACATAGTTCAATTATTATTTTCTGATCGTGTAACACGTCGCCTAAATAAATTCAAAATAAAGAAATAAACCAAGAACTAAATAAGAATAACGTAATATAACGTATAAAATAAGTTAGTGATACATGTACAGGCAGTGGGTGTGCAAGCGAGGCAAGCTACAAAATAAAAAAAAAATAAACACAACTGTGCATATTCCGGAGGCTAATTATGCTAGTTCTGGTCAGCTGCTAATTGCTCGATAAGAAGGCGCACAAACGCTGGGGACTCTGTATATTTATTATCGCCGGCATAGCACACATACATAATACTTAGTATACACACAAGTGGTAGAAAAAATACGCCACAAGTGAAATATCGTGAGTGGCAGTTTTAATGTTATGCAACATTTATGCACGAGAACTCTCTGTCCCATGAATTCATATTGCTTTTAAATGAAATTTAATGGGTTGGAGACGAAAGCAATATGAACAAACGGCGCGATCGGCCAATAGTAAAAGAATTGGAAATTATTTTACGCTGCTTGCGAATGGTAATAATCATTGGGAAAAATAATGGAAGGCATAATTTTTGTATATGGTCATATTGAAAGTACGAGTTTACCGTACGCTAACGGGTTATTGAGGTCATTTGTCTTTTGGCAATGTAAAACAGATGTTTTGGTTTGCCAAAAAAAGAATCAATGGATTTTGATCATACGGGAATAATTTAAAAGATGTAGGACGATTATTTTAATAATTTTTTAGTAGGTTTTATGAAAAACTAAATATTGACCGAAAAATGAAAAATAAAAAATTGAATGTGTTTCAATTAAAGGTTATTAATAAAACATTTCACTTTCGGTAGTGTAAATATCGGACACGTAAAGTTAAATTAGCATAATTTTCTGTCTTTTATTTTAGAACAGTGGATTAAAATATTGCTCCGATATCACGAAGACGGAGTAC
Source organism: Anagyrus pseudococci (assembly GCA_030522585.1). Lineage (NCBI taxonomy): Eukaryota > Metazoa > Arthropoda > Insecta > Hymenoptera > Encyrtidae > Anagyrus > Anagyrus pseudococci. The sequence goes on along the minus strand of JAPYYQ010000714.1, from coordinate 109,513 downwards.
CATAAAGCTTCCTGTGGATTAAGCTTTTACGTAAAGATGTAACCTCACAAAACATATAACCTCACTCTGGTACATGATACGCATAAAATAAGAAAAAATATCAAAATGCCGAAAATGTCAAGATAGCAAAACTAAAAGCTTATTATAAACAAAACTGAGCATCAATTATAAGGTAAAAAACTTTAAAACTTCACATCCACAGCTCAGAGAAAAAAAGCTCTCATCTTACTTGTTTTTTTTAAACAACCAGGCTGACTCTGCGATTGGATAGAGGAAGGCCGAATGCCTCTCGATCCCTCGATCGAAGATGAAGCGGCAGGCCGTGCCGGGGCTGGAGTTGAGCTACCGGCTGAGGTGCGTCGCCGTGGAGAGCGAGCGCGTGTACGGGGACGTCGTGGTGACGCGGCGGAGCAGCGGCGCCGAGCTTGCGGCCAGCCCAGCCGCTCGGGGCCAGAACCTCAAGCGCCAGAGCTTCCAAGGCCCGGACTTTCTCGAGCTGAATCGGCCGCGCAGGCCCGGGAGAATACGACGGTACAGCCTCGGCAACCAGCCGGCCTACTCTCGACGTCTTACCACCTTCGCACGCTCCAAGTCGATGGACGATGGTGTGGCCGTCATCCCAGCTCAACCCGTTCAAACTCCTACTCCGAGGCGTAAGGTGAGCTTTTTACCGATTTATCTTTCTTTTTTTGGGGAAACTGTTGACATGTAAAAAAGAAAGCGGCTCTGAAAATGCACGTAAGAAGCTGGCATCATCGTAGCTCCCCTCGAAGCATACCTCGAGGAAAGCTACGAGTAATCCGCGACCGAGAAAAACAAATCCGGCCTCGCGATTAAGGTCGGCCGAGTGTAATGGCGCGTGACTCCAGCCGGAGTCCGTAGAAGCTCGCTTTATCGGCCTCGCGGATTTACGACTGTATAGGCAACACGCACTCATCGATTGAGCGACGTTTATAAAAACGACTAGCGCATCTCGTCCGACAGGAATATCCAAGGCCCAGGGTGAAAAGTACGTTGGACGGAGCAATCGTGGTGTCAACATTAGTCGATCGGTTGCTCATCGACATCTACAGTTCAGCGTGTGCTGCTGCCGAGCGCTCCGGCAGCGAGTCCGCCTACTCCTGGCGCTCCCAGAAACAGCTTCGACCCCATGTACAGCGAGCTAGGCTGCAGCTTAAAGGTCAGTGCTTTATTCCATTTTTTCTTAAATGTTAAAATATCCAAACAAACACAACTACGATATGAAACAGTGAATATCGACAAAAATAAGATTAACCTTATTAACGTCATAATCTAGTAAACATATATGACAACCTTAACAATATCACGGAGAAGTGACTTTACAAAGTTCGAGGAGTTGTCTTGATCGGGGCATCTGGCTGATGGGGAAAAGTCGGAAGAGTTCGGGGGGAGATGCTCGCGATCAAATGGATTTTCATGAGATACGCACGACTTGAACTTTGGCTTACAAAATAATGACAGCTTATTATCTTTGAGGGGAAGGATAAGCGATTCTTATTGATGAAGGTGATTGGACTTTTTTTTTCTCTAGAGTATTAGATGTGGCACTGTTTTCTTGATGTTAGGACGCGATTAACGGACAAACTAAAAACAAAAATATACTTGTATATAAAAATACACAAATTTTTTAGTTATCCTTTCAAAGTCAACGTAATTTTTGAACAATACGAAAAAGCATAAAAGCCGCGGAGAGATGATCCTAAAAAAGTCTTGGGCGAAAAAGGACGTATACATGATAAATATATATATACATAAATAATCCAGTGTAGAAACAGAAAACTGCTTTCTCGTATATTTATACAAGCCTCCCTCCGAGTACTCTGATCTCTTAGCAAATAAAGCTCAAGCTTTTCATATACGCTCAACTCGCCAAACATGTATTATCCACCTATTGACATGTTTTCTATTTCCACTAAAAAATTTAAATCTTACCCCTCACTCAAACATAAACTTAACAAAAAGTATAAAAATTCCGAAAAAAATGGAAAGAGAGACGAACATATCGCTTATTATAGGGAACGCTCATCTTTGCGAAATTCCAGGCGATCGAGTATACGAGCCGGGAGGATGATGGGGGTGGGGTGTGCGATATGCCGACTCTCAAGGCGAAACGTTGCGTCACGAGAGAGTTCGAGTGCGTTAGACGGCGGTGTTACGTAGGTAGGAGGGTCTCTCCATAGTGGGAGCCTCGCCGGCGGTGTCGCTTTCGCGCACTGACAGCGCCATTTATTGCGAGCCATATAATGAGATTTGGCGCGGGCTTTGTCCGTATACGCGGCAGCTTCTCGCTCTATAGGCAAAAATAGAACGCGCACGCACGCGCAATGACTTGTCCCCTCATAGGTGCGAACCTAATAAACGAGCTTGCGAACAATATTTCTCTTTCGGCCTCTCTCTCTCTCTCTCTCTCTCTCTCGCTCCCTCCTCAGCTGGAAATATAACGCCGTTGTTTTCATTCTCTCTGGCGCTTGCTTCGTTTTTCATTCTGTACAGCGCGCTCGGTTGCTTGGGCGACGGGAGAAAGAGTGTACAGGTGGCATATAGGAAGATCGCGAATGTACACAGCTGCCTCTTGTTGATGCAATTTTTAATTTATTATTACTCCCAGATATAGTATTTTGCAGCAACAAGGCTGGCACATTTTAAAATAGTTAACGAATAAATTCCGATAAAAAGCGTAAAAAAGCTTATCGTCACTGTTCTGAGATTTCCTTAAGATCGAAGAACAAAGGAAAAATAAGAAAAACCGCAGGTGTCAGGTTGATTAGCCGAGCAAGCAAGCAGATCCGAGGACACTCGACATCGGAGGTGCGTAGCTGACGGTCTTTCTCCCTCTCTCTCTTGTGCTTCAAGCAGCAGAGCGAGGGTGAAGAGCCGAGGGAAAAAGAGCCAAGACGCCCGAAGCTACGGCTAGGCCAAGGCAAATTGAAGCGAGGCCTTCTGGGGCAGGGGCTAGAGCTGGCCTGGAGATAAAACAAGCACTTCCGGGACTAGAGCTAGCCTCGTCTCCGCCGTCTTTTCTTTCTTCTTCCTCTCCTCGCGCCGAGGGAGAGAAAGAAGCGACGGGCATCACAAAATCAAGGGGGAAAAAAGAAGAGGAGGAGGAGGAGGAGAAAGAGCCTCAGGGCCAGAGCGCGCCTTGTCTGCGGCGTATCCCCCTCGTCCGCGCGAGACCCTAACGGCTTTTTATCTAGCCGAGGTCGCCTTCTGATCGTCGTCGCCGTCGCGCACGTTCTCCATACTTTTATCGCTCTCCTCTCGGGCTTCACCTCCTCTACCACGGCTCCTATATCGGCGGCCTTTTATTCGCTCGCCCTATAGCCGGCTCTACACACTCTTGCTCCGTCTCCGAGTCACGCAAGAAAAAGCGACGACGAGGTTTTTCGAGGAGCCAGCCGCTGGATACATATGCTTGGCTGCTCTCTCTCTCTCTCTTACTGTATTATTGGCTATTTTTATTTCACCCGAGAGCTTCGGCTTCTCCCAATGTTTAGATTAATGATATTTTTCTTTTCCTTCGTCATTCCTCTTTTTTACGTAACACGTCTTTTTTCCATAAGGTCGACAAGAGACGCAAGCGCTCGTGAGAAGTCCGCCGCGTGCTTCTTTGAAAATATAAAAATAATATTGCAATTGTGACTATTGTCGCGGGGATACCGTATTCTTGCTACCAAATCGTGCGATCGATCCCACGTTTCATAATTTCTAACGCCGATCACGAAAATCGTAAAATTTCCAGAGGAAAAAAAAAGAAGGGCTTGGCCTAGCCTTGGGTGGAATCCCGGACGTGCGCACGGCGCGTTTGTCCGTCCATCCAACGGAATTGCAGTTGGTCGCTTGAAAGTGCCAAGATCCTTTGCCGAAGGATTTGCACGACACGTCGAAGATTTACTGCGCCACTGGGAGACTCGGGAAGAAGCTGTAGCAGCATTCGAGGGATACTCTTTTTTCTTCCTTTTTTTTTATTACCGGTCTTGTATTACAGCGTTCAGAGTAATTGTATTTACAGGATTATGTCTAAAATATTTACATTTTTTGATAAACTCTGAATTTTATTAATTTTTTTACATCGTTTTATTGCACTTGGAAAAGGGGGGAGGAGGGCTGGACTTTAGATGGCGTAAAAAACGAGCCTTTTCACATCCCTAAAGCATGAGGGTCAAGAAAAAGCAAAAGAAATGAGAAAAAGAGAAATCGAAAGATCAAGGCACGTATCCGTAGGTACACGTATAGTGTGGGTGTTTGCTGAATAAGACGAGTCTGCCAGGGGAATGAATGGAGAAGGTCCTGAGAGAAAGAGCGAGAGAGAGAGAGAGAGAGAGAGAGAGAGAGAGAGAGAGAGAGCGTGACGCACGTTAGTTTATACACCAGACGGTCTGGTGCGTGTGACGCTTGCCGGAAGAAATTCCTGTTTATTTTGACCTCTTATTGCTGCCGTTTGCCACGTCAGCCGCAAGGATCATCCCTTGATTGTATTATGCTTTTGGCGCGTGGCCGTTTCACTCTTTCTCGCCCTCTCTTCCTCTGTAAACTTATAAGTCTGCGACGTATGGACTATCAAAATTAATAGCCACCCTTATCATATACCGCCATCTAGCTTATATCTTCCTTTTTATTTTGTTAATCGACGCTTTATTCCAGTTTTTCTTTTTTGGGCTTCGGAATAGACGTAAGTAACGCGCTGAGATTGTTCATAATCCCAATGGGCTATGAAAAGCTGGGAATTTTTACGAATTCACTTGAAACCATAAAAATCAGGCAAAAAAGAGTCCCTAAGGTGTAAATCTTTAAACGGATAGACCGCGAATTCAGTTTGGAGTCGAAAAATACCCGGCTGTCGGACTAACTTATGTATTTTATCAGTAAATAATTTCCTTATTTTTATTGCTGTTCTACTTTTTGTTAAATCAGGGTACAGAGGGAGATTTAAAATGTTGCGAAACTGAAGAAGATTGAGAAGTAAATTTTTAAATCGCATTAGGTTGACTGTGTTTGCTATTCTTTTCGTTAATACAAAGCAATGAAACGGATTAATTTGAATAATGTTACAAACGTAAGCTTGTTATTTAATCAGTTTAATAAGAAATAAAAATGAACAATTGGAAAAATAATCCTGCGAATCACACACAGAATTACAAGAACAAAAAGGATTACATCGAACCCGAAGTGACTTGATTCTCGTTTTTTGTTTGAAATATAGTCGAGTAATCAGCGAAATTGCAAGCTCAGCTAAAAGATGTATTGATAAATGCTGAATTCGGGAAGCGACGCGACAGAGATGAAAGATAAACAAAGAGAGTGGATCTCAAAAGAACTTCCCTATCTTTCAATCTCCATTTCCGGGCTAAATTGTTGTTGTTGTTGAAAAAACTTTTCAATTCATCAGTTGTATTTAGCGCGGAAAGAAAATTTTTTCATTCGATTACAAGTCAGTTATCACGAAAAACTATTATACATCTTAATCAAAAATATCCCCACGAGGCTAAAGATAAAATGCCAATACGTACAAGCATCGGAGAAAACTTTTTTGTATACTCGCAATGTTATAACGATAACGTATTACAGGGACCGGCGAGTTGCGAGTACTGCTGCGATCATTGCGTGAACACGTAAGCCACACAGGGGGCCTACTAGTTCGCCAGCTGAGACGCCGGGATTACCTTCACGCTAGGCGCGAGCGGCTCTATGACGTCATCACGGCTCACCTACAGGCGCACAGTAGCAAGCGTAGTGAGTACACTGCTTATTCTTCATAAACACGAGAAACATTTCTTTTTCCCTTAATTATCGTCGAATTAAATCGGAGGAAGTTAGTCTTGAAAATGAGTTTTTAAATTTTATTGAACTCTTGATTTTTTCCTGTTATTTATGCCTAATGTTCGGTACTGTAAGTTTACTGTTGTTTGGTAAAATCGAATCATTAACTATTTCATTCAGTTACAATTTGCGATCTCGTCCGTAACGTTTTCACGAAAATCTCGTATAACGCAGTCTTCTTTCGTTAGCTTTAAAGTCGCGATAAATTGGCAATTTCGACAAACAAGCTCCGATCAATCTGTCAAGTTACAAACGAGCCCTTTCTCTGCACACATCCCCACCTCTCCGGATCATTTAGGTAGCGCAAGTCGTGATTACGTAAACGAGATTGACGCTGCTAATTAAGAGTTGAACGAACTGTGCCTACATACCTCGTCTGTGTGCTTGTTCGACGAAGACGCAAAGTCGTTTAGGCTCGAGAATAAAAGATCGGATGATTCGATTGTCGGCGAAAAACAAAACGCGGAAGCAGAGATTTTATCAAAAATTCGAATGGTCATTTTGTAATCGAGGGAGGATGTTTTTCTTTTTTTTTTACCATACATTATGTACAACGACATCAAGCTCGCGTCCCGAAAATTGAAAGGCAAATGACATTTTTGCTAATGCGGTGTACATAGTTTATGAAAATGCATCTGCAGGCATTAATGTTGGAATAACCGCGTGATTGCCGGGAAGGCGTGATAGCTATGGCTAATAAAAATTTTTCATCATTCCAACCTCAAATTTGCACCTCACCCGATGTTCTCCCTCGCTTCGCTCGGGAGAACAACCTTCGGGTGAGGCGCAACACACCTCCCGCACCAGGGCAGTAATCTACTATAAATGGCTCATGTATGCCGGAGAGGGGGAGCCTCGAGTCTGCCATTATATCCGCTTAAGCTCAAGCTTTCATGAATGCAAATCGCATTCGTATACACCTCGGCGGATCGATCGGCCGCGGAACGCGAATGGAAATATTTTTATCCGCTCGGGGAGCATCTTGCTCGTTCCGTCTAATTTTAGATTAAATAATCGGATAAAGACACGAGGAGGGATTGACGTCTGGCGGAGAGGAGTCGCAGGGAGCGCAGAAGAGGAGGTGCTTTAATCGATAATTGACTCGCTACCGCTTCAACAACTACGCCAGCCTTTCACGAGAAAGAAAATTTTGCAGCTCGATGCACCTTTGTGCTCGTTGGTAAATCTGTTGGAGATTCGAGCCGAGGCGGGAATGATTTGTTTTTTTTCTCCGTTGGATTTCAAGAGAAAAGTTTTATCGCGGAAACGTTCGGAGTTGCCGCGCATCGGGATAGAGGCGCTTTTGAAAGCGACGAGGATGGGCTCGCGTAAAAACAGTCCTTAAATCAATTTGAATAAACAGCGACTGGGGAGAAGTGCCGGCGCTATGTACACTTGGCAGGTTGTGATTGAATCGCCGCGAGGGAAAAAGATGGAGCGTATGGAGGCGTTTTCATCCACGTGCCTATGGGGCCTCCATAGCTCTGCTCGCGGCGCATATACGCTACTATACGGGATACATAAAGTTTTATTGTCTTGACCTCCATTTTCTATGGTCCGGAGGGAAAATCGTCGGAGGTATATTTTCTTGGAAATCAACCGGGGAATCGCGACTGTTTGCTCTTCTTAAACGCGAGGGAAATTTTCGACTTCATCCCGGGGATGTTTGGCCGCACTATTATATAGCTTCGATCTGTAATGTTGTTCTACGTCGATTTTCTTTGCTAAGAAAGGAAGGGAGATGAAAAATATTGTTCGAGAAACGTGCAGTCGATCATAATTTTACATCAGTTTCATAGAATTTTCCGGCAATAACACGAAATGCAACTTTATCAACAAATCGTACTGAAGCGATAATAACAGCTTCTTGGGTTATGAACTATTCACTATAACATCTTTTTGCTCTACGACAGGTATATATTGCTTCGAAATGATAATGCCGGGCGGCGTAGTAATTCATCGTTTACCAAGCCCAGTCAGAAAGCCAAGAATTTGTTGCGTCTGACTAAAGCCTGGCTGCACTACTTCCACCATCGCGATACACTAGCTATAATAATTTCATTTTTCTTCGGAATTACACTCGTACGACTGGCGTGTCCCAGCTAGAGGAAGATTAATAAAATCCTTATTACGAAAAACAATATTTGCTTCGAAAGCCAAGCATTACCCTCCCACGCGCAATGTCTGTGCGTATATCAATTTGAAACGATCCTCTCTAAAAGTAACCATCTTCGACATACGCCAACGTAGGATATTCTATGATAATGAAAGAAATGAAAGTATAGTGCTACGATTTATATACGAGTACAAATCTCTTGGGAGCTTCGAAGGTGTCGATATTTTTTACCTTTCTATTCGCAGGCTTATCGCCATTACGGATTACGCTCGATTGCCCTTCCCTCAGACACGTGTGTATAATGCTCGAAGGAAGGTGTTTAGCTAAACAGCTCGCGTGTTGCGTGTATCATCTCGATTAAACGTTTGCGCGTTAAACTGTATAGAGAGGAGCCACACCTACGTATCGACGCAAGCAGCGTGCAAGAACAAGTGCCTCTAGTCAGGCATCACATCCGCAGCAGCAGCAGCAGCAGCAGCAGCAGTCCAGCGTCGAAGCGCGAGTACAAAGGCCAAGACGGATTACAGGCCGTAGCTATATAGATAGCGGGGTGCATTTCAAGGGTAGAGCACCGGGGGCCAGCGCCGCAGTCCCCCTCGTCCGCGCGTGGGTGCGCGCGCCGACAAAGGAAAGCGCACCGAGCAGCGGCCGGGGGAGGGGGAGAGGTGGTCGTGCGCGCGCAGAGCTTCCGGGCTCAGCTGATCCCGAGCGACACGCGCAGTGTGCGGAGGAGGGTGCCGTCGGCTTTGCCGCCGCTGCTGCGCCTGCTCCCCTCTCGATCGTCGACGGAGCACACACAGCCCCCAGTCAGTGTCTCCCTCGAGCAGCCGCCGCGAGCAGTGTGTGTTCGGTGTCGCAAAGTGCGCGAGTGTTTGTGCAGCGTTGCGTAAGGGGGCCAACTCTCTTGCTCTCCCTGTCCACGAGCAGCGGCGAGTGCTAAGGGGCCCAAGGCCCTCGCGCCCGCTCTCTCGCAGCAGCAACCCTCTCGGGCCCCTTATCAGCCGGCCGGAGCAAGCTTCGCCTGCTCGCAGGCACACAGCCAGCCACGCGAGCGCTCGCTCACAGGGCTGGCTCGTCAAAGCCAAGAGAGAGCTAGTGTTGGCCTGTGACTCCGGCCGCAACGACGGCGGCAGCCACTGTCGCGGTGGCTTATTCCCGTCAGGGCCGGCACAGGCCCCCTCTCGCCTACTGCTCGGCTTATGGATTTTCAGTTAGCGGCAAAGGTAGTGATATTCTAGAATAGACACTTTTCACCTCCCCCTCTTCACACACACACACACTACCCCGTCGCCATCCCCTGCGTGACTGAGACACCCCCCCCCTTCCCTCCGGCTTCCGAGCTTGCTCCCTCGGTGCGCTCGATCCCCTGGACGGCGCGCTCTCTCTTTCTCACACACTCTTTCTCTTGCTCTCTGGTCTTACACACGCGCTCACACGTGCGTGCAGCCCTCAATGCACAGGTGTGTGGCTGGCCCTCTTGGCCAGGTGAGAGAGGAACAATAGCGGCCTCTTTCTTCTTCTCGTTCGCAAGCGAGCTTTGTTCCTAAGACTGCAAGCCGCATGGCCGGCGTACTCAACCCTTAAATCCTTTATACCTCTTGGAGTTTTGGGCAATTATGATTTTTGGAATAAATAATCGTTTGTTTGCGAAGAACAAAGGTGAATTGATTTTTTTTTGTAGAATTAGGTTACATTGTTCGACGTTAATCGAGGATGATTGATAATTTTCACGTGTATAGTATGTTGGTTAAGTACCGCGGTGAGTTTACTGATGACTGTGTGTGATTCGTTAGTTGACGGAAAAATCGAAAGAAGATTATTAGTTGCTGAAATGTCGTGTTGGTACTTTGTTTTGTTCGTGCAAAGTTATGAAGAATAAAAATAATTTAAATAGTCGCAAGCTTCCTTTAGTCATTTTGCAAGTATTCACTGCAAAAGTAATACGAAAAATGTAATTTCAACGGATTAAAAACATCAATTTAGATTTTGCATCAACACATTAGCTTTCAAGTAAAAGCCCTGTATGAATATTAAAAACTGTGATCTTTCAAAGGGATAAGACGCAGGTTTATATTTTATCAGAGTAGTGATAATTAATTCAGATATACGTAAGCTCACGTAAACGTAATGCAAATATACATACACTATATAATTTTAATAATATACTGAGTGTTCTATAATTATGTAAATGGCACAGATGTACGGATATTTTTCTACTCTAAAAAGAAAAACGCGTAAACTCCCTTTGCAGATATTTTTTCTCATTTTTAAAGTGATCCAATCCTTATTATTTGATGCGTTTTAGAAAAATGTAAATTTTGTATTCTAACTTTAAAAGACGGATAAGAAATAAAAGACAAAACGTGATTATTTACACAGAAGAAATGTGCAAGCAAATAACTTGAGAGCTAAAAAAGAAATAGAATAAATGTGGGCATCGAGGTCGTACACTTAATCTTGGAAGAACATCCGTCACATAAATGCACGCATAAGTACGCATAAAAATTTTTTCTCAGAAAACTGGTAAGAAGGTATAGTTTTAGTTTGAAAATTCTGTACATGCTGAATGAGCCGTTGAAAGTTTTATAACAGCGGAAAGCTTCGAGATAATTATTATATTTAATTAATATGTTTTATAATTATGATAAAGCAGCTTGTATTATTCTCTGTTTTTATTTTTTAATTAATTAGCACGGTTTCACGGTTTTCATATAAACATTGAACAAGAAAAATCATTTGACATGATTAATCTTCAAATATACAAAATCGCAAAATATGTTCATCAATATAAATAAAATATATTTGTTGTAAAAATAAATATTAGAGCAGTAAATCATACCACAAGTCAGAACTTTGATTAATTCAAATATTTAAAAGTGCAATCAGCAGTTATTTTATAAATTGACAAATTATGGTGATCTTTAAAACTTTTTTCTTAACTTCTTTCCGCTTGGCAAAAAGAACTTTAGCTTAGAAACTTTTGCAATGATAGAGCTTGATAAAATATAATTAAACGTTTCAGCAAATACTTAATTTAAAGTAAGCAAAACTCGAAAATACGAGACAAATTGGGTAGATCGGATTAACGCTAGTATGTCAAGGAAATTTTAATAAAAGCAAATTTAATAAAAAAATATCGTTTACGTATTTAAATTTGCATTGCAATGAAAATATAATTAAAAATTTATTATCCTTATAAACTGTTCAAAAGTTAGAGGCTCGTAGTTGACGCACCCATGCAACTGTGCAACTGAAAAACTTCAATCTTCGAATTCGCACTCAAACAGGTTTCACGCGCCTTTTTTTTCTCAGGTATTTTTCACGACGGAAAGTACAAATCACATTCTCACTAGAAAATGTATAGCAACAATTAGCTCAACACACGAAAACGCATCGCCACGATATTTCACATCAACCCACCCCAACCTTTGGAAAATAACTAAGACATACTACAAAACATTATCATCAAGACCAAAATGCTCTCCATTACCGTTCCTTCTCTATCCCTTACAATAAACAAAAAACAAGTAATAACAATGTATCGACCTGCTAGCTTGTAAAAAAAATCGTACAAGCCGTTTTTTCTTTCCTCGATCTGCATACATCACGTCACTACATCTACACTGCAGTGTGAGCGTGGCAATATTCTTCGCTCTCAGCTGCTCATCGTATAGCCTTCCAAAAGATCGCGTGGCACTCGTGAGATGTGACTGAGGATGGGGGCAGAGGGTGGGCTGGCATCGAAAATCGATGACGCCGGGCAGCGACGGCACCCTTCGCCGGACGTGCGTGGGCCGCGATGCGCCCTCGTGTATATATATACGATCCGAGACGTGCACGCGATGGTGTTCGGCAAAGGATGAAGTAAGGGGGGGAGGGGGAAGGAAGAAGGAACTGCACACGGCTGATCGGCGTCTCATATGGAATTTAAGCTTGTCGGGCAAAAAGTGTGGTTGGGGCTTGTGAAAAATTTCGTAAGTGGTTGGGGAGCTTGGGCCGACTATACTATCTCGTAGAATATAATTGTTGGTTTTAAGCTTAGAAGAACTCGTTGTATTTTTTACGTTTCAGGTCAGACATGAACAGACATTTTGGGTTTTTTAATGATTTTTTTTTGGAGTAAAAATTGTTAGGGAGGTCATAATAAGAGTTGTTAATTTCAAGGGTACACAAGAGGAATTTTACTACATAGTTGTTACAAAGCATAAAGTCGTTTAAAAATGTCTGTGGAAAAATGAGATTTCTGTACTTTTATTTGAATCTTAGCTTCGTTTAAACATACGTAACTTTTTAATAGGTATTCTATTGAAATTTTGATTGAATATGAAAAAATATGTTTTTCAAATTAAATTTTATAATATTTTTAATTAATGACAATATTAAGTTTAAAGTTTCATAATTCGTGCAAATAATTTGGTGTAAATTACATTTACTCAAAATATCGCGATTAAATGTTTATACTTGTTAAACTCGGTAGCAACCAGTTGAATTGAGAATATAAAACTAAATAAAAAAAAATATCAAAAGAAATATCGAATAAACATCTTACATTGAAGGCTTTCAAGAATATCGAGAATACACAAATTCAATGGCGTGAAAAGGTTCAATAATTGTTTGTTTCCAAATGTTAAACCGACTGATATAAGATCTTGAGGTTATAAGATTTCCATAAGCCTTAATTTATTCCGTAATTGACGTTTAGCAAATGTACACTTATCAAGCATACAAAAGGTTTTCTTTTACTTTAACTTTTGAATTTTATTAATAAAGTGCACGTTATTAAATACACTTAAAATGACCTCGTTATATTTATTTATTTACATTATTAATAAAGGGATTTTAATAAAACTCGAATAACTTGATGAATATCTTACTTATGATCAGATAATCAGTGTTAAGTTTAATATTAATTAATCTTAAAATTATAACTTTCTCAATTTTCAGACTCAATGTCTATGGTTACAGTATTATCAAATTGAAACTCGATATTTGTAAATTTGATCGTGAATAATGGGAAAAAAATTATGTTCGTACTACAAACCTCTATTTAATGATATTCATTAATTGTTATAAAAGTATATGAAACGAGTGAATGGCCTTGGTTGACCTTATTTACACTGAGTGATATTGTTGGATTTTTCTATAAATAAAGGTTTTTAGCTGGAATTCAATTTACGTCAAAAAAGAAAAACAATAATCTTAAAAGTTGCCAGGAAAACTATTTCTATCGCGTGGGATGTTAATTAAATTAGTTAGTTTAACGTAAACTTTCTTGGGAATCTAGTATATATTCGCCACTCGTTTGTAAGTAACAACAGAAAGTAAGGCAAAAGTTGTAGAAAACAGTTAAATAAATTTAAAATAAGTTGTTGTAATCACAAAATGTTCCTAGATTTTCCGATCGAATAATTATAGGTTTGCTCAAAGCATACCAATATTATGTAACCAAAGAGAGAAGCGCCCGGATAAGAAAATGCAAGCAATTTTGCAGAAAAGGGAGGAGGATCGTTGGAAGAAAGGGAGCGTTGCATAAGTTTCAAAGCCAGACCATTTCTCGAAATTTTCCATGGGGAAATCCATCCCGGCCAGAGCCCGGCATCAGCCCAATACACTTTCAGCCTTTTTGAATCCTCTGTCGAATATTTTCCACGTCATTCGTATTATCAAAAAATTGAAAATTCATTTAAACAGTCCATCTAATAATTCCAATGCTCAGTCGCAAAAGCCCCGTACCCTAGCATACGTTTAGCAAAGTAAGGCAATCCATCCAGAGCGTGCTCCTTGTAAAATTGCTAAGCACGAGGCTTGATACCAGAGCAGCATGAGGATCGTAAGCCTGACGGTGAGCCGAGGCGGGTCAGCGAGAGGCTCGTTAGCCCAGGAAGACTGGCTGTTGAGCTGGTGAGCGGAGCTCGGCCCGAAGATGAGGTTCGAGAACGGCTGAGCGGAGGTGCTAAGCGCTGCCGGATTATGCGGAGTTGGCGGTGCTTCGAGCAGACAAGCAGCAGCAGCAGCGGACGACGTAGACGCAGACGACAGCTCAACAGCGGATAATGAGCGGATTCTTCAACTCCCTGAGGAACCTCGCCGCCGGAGCTGCCAACGCTGCAGGCAGCGCCTCCAGGAACGAGGACGACGAAGGTGATGACGGTATAGCAGCTTTCTCTCACACGCACATTAAACACAGCCATGCTCCCGCTTGTACATATTCTTTTCGTCCTGCGCTGCATGCCGATAACCTCGAAGCTGTCGCTTTCGTTGTAAAATCCATACTGTCATCTTCTACATCCGTCTCTTGTGTACATGTAGCATGTTTAGATTTCATACGTATCTTGTGCTGCACGATTGTATAAACTTGTATAGCTTGGAAAGTCTGTTACCCCAGACGAGACGCATCTCGAGGAGAGACGATTTAACGAGTTAACCTCGTCGGATCTTAACGATCGCCAGCTGCTTTTGCCGCGCGCCTCCCCGAGAAATCGAGTTGGCGCGCGCGGCCATGGCGGAGTGGCCCTGAAGAGACACGCCACGCCGAGCGAAGAGAAAATTTCACTCAGCCACGAGCGCTAATAAGGAAATGTTTCCAGCATCACTCGAGTACGAGCTTGCTGGGCCTGGGGAGGCTAAAGGAAAGGGTAATCGAGCGCTCGTCGCCGCGCGCACTACTCGTTATAAGAGCCGCGTGCATAGGCACGCGTGGCCGACGAGTGACTCGGCTTTGCCTCCCTCTTGCCTTCGCAATTGGAGAAAAGAAAAATCCGTCTGGCTGGCCGGCTGCAGCCGGAGCAAAGCGAGCCCCACTCGACGTGCCAAGTATACAGTTCTCTGTGAGCCGCGGGCTATTTTTTACCCCCCTTTTTTCACAAGCCGCCACTGCAAGCACTTCTCCCCCTCCCTCTCTCGCGTGGCGCTTGTTCTGCTGCGGCGCCAATGAGAGCCGGCATTCGCGGCCGTGTGGGCGCGACTCTGTACGTTGGACACTGACAATCGTTGACACTGACATTTCTGCCTATCAACCTAATTTCTTTCTTTTTTTTCCAAGCTTTTACCTTGTTCTATTTACTCGGGCTTTTTGTTTGCTATTGGCTAGAGTGAATTTGAGTATCATCGGGATAAAGGGGATTCTGCATTTTATGGTTAGGTGTTCGTAGATGAGGTGGCTCTCTTTAATTGGATCATTCAGTGTTAGCAAAGTCTTGAGAGCTTGCAAGTCGTTAATGCTTGATGGCAAATGAGCCTTCAAATAGCTTTGAATTTTTTAATGGTTTTTGAGAGGCGATATGATAAATTGATTATTCGAGTTTTTACGAGAGAATTTGATCGACGATTGCGCGCGTTCGTTAATTTATTAATAATTACAGCGCGTATAATGTTACACCAAAAGCGCTACTCACGTTTGAAATACGAAGAGTTGCCTGACTTGATAATCCCCACACTCCTGTTCCCTTGTCTGGTAATAATTTCTCCTCATACCTTCCTACGTTGTAGTTTGTTTGATAAAAGCCGTAGCAAAAAATCAAAGTTAAATTGTTCATAAAAAGTGGACTAATTTTTCGTGGTCAATTAAGATGTGTATTCTGTAATTGATTGAAATATACTCGAATGATCATCTGCTTTAAAAAAATGTTCACGTCTATCCGAGGATGCGAATTAGATCAATCGTAAATTAGTTTCTGCGAGGATTTAATGCCCGCGCAGTCACGTACGAGTCTCGCATTCGATACTAACAGTTGCAGCAATAGAATTTAACGATTATTCGCCAGTAAAATGTACCAATGCAATCCTAGCTATTTCTTGAATTTTTATCTTCTTGAAATTTCAAAAGAAAACAAGCGTTTATTAGCTTATCGAATTCCTAAAAAAAGATTTATTTTTATGTTTCAAATATTCACATATATTTACAAATTTAGACACTTGCCCGAGCATATTACGTACTAAACTGTCGAGTCGAATTGCAACTCTGGTATAGGACGGAAACATTTTCAAAAACGACTTGACCGTTTCTTTTTGCAAAAGAAAAAAATTTTCTTTTTCGCTCGTATGACTTCCAAGAAATGGAAGTGGCCGAGCTCCCCCCGGACTGAAATTACCACCAAGGGTTTGACTTGCTAGCCAAAGCAGCGGAAGGAAAAAAAGAAAACCGGAAAAGAAAGATTCAACGAGACCAGCAGAAAACCGGTGTGCATTAATCGCGGCGAAGCAGCCGGGTCGGGCTAGTGAAAAGGAGAGAAAGCAAGATCCAAAGCTGGTCCGCGCAGCAGCTGTCTCTCGCTTGTAAAAAGAAGAGAGAGAGAGAGAGGGATGGAGCCAGACGAGGCTCTAAATAATTTAAAGCACACGAACCTCTCCTTAGGCTTCGGCATGTCTGCTTTCTCAGGCTGTGCTCTCCCGACTCCTCGTTCTAATGTTGCAGGCCGGAAGTAAAGCTCTCTCTCTCGGCCTGTGCCGGGCCGATGCTCGAATTCTTCAGCCCCCTCATATAGCCTATAGGTAGATATACTGTCACTTTAATTATTCACGTCGTTTTTTCGCGTTATTAGGTTCGCCCTCGGAGGCTCGGCTGCTACGTAGGCTATGGCCGAATTGAAAATTCATTCTGAACACGTTCGCCTCTCTTGTGTCTCTTGGATGTGCGAGCTTATTTTTCTCGGCTTTGCTTGATTTTGTTTATTAAGCAAGGGTCGCTCCTCGAGAGGCTTCCTAAGGGAATTGAGAGCGATCTTGTTCTTTTTTTTTTTTGCTCAATCTACGGATGACAGGTTGGATCGATTTTTAATCTATATTCCAATTTCTTTAGTCTGGATATTTTATGTTCTTTTTTCTTTTTAATAAGGATAAGCTAGAGAAGAAGCTGCATGAATGTGAAAGAAGAAAGGTATTGAGATCAAACGAGTATCAAAGGAGTTTTTTATTACTATTGTTTCTAATAGTATTTTAAATGTTCTTTATAATTAATATTTATAGCAATGTTGTGTAGCTTTTATATCATTGCATGTTTCTACGATGCATCAAGTTTAAATAATAAGTCCAAAAGTACTTAAAGCAATGATTTCATTAAGTGATATATAATTAAAAATAGCCGTTTTCCCCTCTAATTTTAAATTTCTTAATCGACTTAGGTAGTTTCGGCATAATTTAATTCCCGACCTTGCAAATAATTCGCAAGTGCGTTCGCTTCGTTAACTCGGCGAATTTCCTCGAATTAAAAATGCAAGAAATGCTACATTATTCCCCGCACTAACGAGCCAACGTATATTTCCCCTTTTCACAAGGAACACGCAATACCACAACTTGGCAGCTGTTAAACTTGTTGAATTATTTTAACTTTTTAAAAAGCTTTGCAAATTTGTACTTATAAAAAAATTTTGATTTTGGTTTTAAGAAAAAAAAAGAGAGAGAGAGAGAGAGAGAGAGAGAGAGAGAGAGAGAGAGGCATTAAACGCCTTCGCCAACTGAAGGCTCGCGTGCGTTAACGGATTTTATACACATCGACGTGTATATACGCTGGGGAGCGGAGCTTTAAGTGGGTAAGAACTGCGCGCGCCTCTGAGCTTTATGATCGTTGTATCGTCGCGCTAACCTGGTTAAACGACGTTTTTTCTTTTTTAATGAATAACTCGTTGTGGAGTTAATGTCTTGGAACAAAATGAATTAGGCTTTAAAGCTCTATTCATCGATTCAGAATGTTCTCCAAGTCCATTCGCCGCTTTATAAACGTATCTTAAGCTTGAAACTTTTTTCATCGCGTTTAATAGCGAGCACATCTGAATAACACACAAAGGTTAAATCGATGCGAAGGTATATGCAAGCGAGTGTGCCAAGAAATTTGCAAGATAAAACTCGGCAGCCAAAAATCGAGCGAAAGGAACATTGTGCTTTTTACGAACACTTTCAAGGAATTTCAGCCCGTAAAGGGGGAGGGGACCTGGGACGCATAAATTAAAAATAGCCAAACGTGCGTGAATCGATAATCGCCCATACGCCGCAGTGATAATCGTATATTCTCCAAAATGTTATCAAATATTAGTTGTACAAGAAAACATTTGATAATGTAGTACTGTAATGATCGTATCACTCTAGAATTGGTTCAACGCCTCGTTGAAGTATCTTTTTCACGCCTGCCAGTGTCGATTACTCCAGTGGCAAGTCAGTTAGACAAGTTAGGGAACTTTGGCAACTCGCTTGACGCGCCATCAAGCAACGAATTTGCGATGTCACATCTGGGCGAGACGTTGATTTTTGATCGGCGAATATGTTTGGATGGAAATGTCGAGAGAGACAGGCCTGGCTTACTCTTCCCTTGGAAGCGAAAGAGAGCCTTTGTCGGTCCTTTGTCCCGGCGTACGCTCGTGCTTAAAACGTACTGCGTCGTAATGAGGATTTAATGCTGATGTTATACCGGCTGCTCTCTACGTGCAAGCTGCTGAGTGAATTACTCGGCCGGCTAGACACCAGCGCTGCTTGTTGACGTTGTTTACTTTAATGTCGTTATTGTGCTTTTGTAATCTTGCGCCTCCTGATCTCTCTTGGCTGTGATTAGTGTATAGTAGACAATTTTGATGTCGCGATTTAATGGCTTATTTAAATGGACTGGATTTTGAGTGACAGTGTTCTTTTTTTCAGCTGAGGATACGAGGATGAGATTCAGCCTGACACCTCAGCCGGGGGAAAGTGGTTTCATACAATGGCTCGATGCTATGAAAATGGTGGCTAAACTTCAAGGTGGCATTCCCGTGGAATTTCGGAAAAAGGTAATCATCTTTTCATTACGCGATTTCGTTGAAAATTTTTCAATAGATTAAGTTGTTAGTTCAATTTATTGGTTTATCGATTAAATTGTTGAAACTTACGCATTTATAAAAGTAGAAAAAAATGACAAAGTAAAGCTATTTACTTTTTTTTTCTCTTCGCGGGGATAAAAAAAGCTAGTTATTGTTAGACGAGCGTGGATACCGCTTGAACTCATTTAAAAACAAATTTATCTTTTCAACATATTTTCCGCATAAAAGTTTTGAAAAAACTAAATCAAAACTCCCGGCTATAAAGCGTCCGCTGCAATTCCACAAACTTCTTCAATTCATTGTAAAGTATAACACTGCCGCCTAATGCAATTGCATTAGCATCAAAGCCCATACTGCGCATCGCGATGCTTTGAATTTTCAACCCACAAACTGTTCCCAACTCATCATATATTTTTATTATGAATTCACGAAAACCACATGTTTTTTTAATCCATCCCAAATGAATAATCAGTTAGCCAACAACAAAATGTCCGTCAGACCTATTTTCCTCATTTCTCCTTCGCGCTTGTTTTTTTTTCATCCCGACTCGTTCTAACTTTTTGCATTTCCGTCGGTCGACCGTGCGGTACACAGCTATGGCTGACACTGTCCGAGCGTCATCTCGATCAGCGTGGCGTCGACTGGAAGCAGGCGGAGAAGCTCTGCTTCAACGAGTGGAGCAATCCCGACGACGAGGAGCTTGGCATTCAGATCGTCAAGGTAAGTGTGCTGGCTACAGGCCTCGCTCTATATATACTCATGTCACATTGTCACGAGAACGATGCCGCGGGGCTCTCTCCCCCGGCTCGGAGCTTTTCACTCTCTCGCCACTGACAGCTCCACTGTGCGTTGCGAGCTCGGTTTAATCTATCCGCGGCTGGCACTTTGTGTCGTCCTCCTGTTGCTATCACGTTGGCAACAAGCTTTCTTTACCTTTTTTTTAACGTACTTTACGTAATTTTTACGTTTTCTTATTATTACGGCTGCTTCTGTTTCTATTGGCTTTGATTACGAGATGCGACGATTTAATTCGAGGGACGTTTCGTAAACGGGTGAATCTTAATAATTCGGAAAATTATTCAAAGTTTTTTTTTCCTTGCCATAAAGAAACGCATAACAACTTCCAAAGGTCGAATATTAAATGATTCTCTTTCTCTGTGGCCTTGGAAAACCATCGTGCAGGACTTGCATCGCACTGGCTGCAGTCTATTCTGCGGCGCAGCCGGCCGAGACAATCAGGCGGTGCTGCGGCGCGTGCTTCTCGGCTACGCTCGCTGGAACAAGTCCGTCGGCTATTGCCAGGGCCTCAACGTCCTCGCAGCCCTCATCCTCCAAGTGGTCGACCGCGACGAGGCCGCGGCGGTCAAGGTGATGATCTACCTGATCGAGGGTGTCCTGCCGGAAGGCTACTTCGCCGACAACCTGCGAGGCCTCTCCATCGACATGGCAGTCTTCCGGGATCTCCTGCGCATGCGCCTGCCCCGGCTCTCCCGGCACCTCGAGTCCCTCCAGAACGACATGAAGGACAAGGCCACGGGTAGGAGAGGCTTTTCACCCTCTACGCACCTACTACAAGCTCTATGCACTTTAATCTTGAATTTGTCCTACCTTCTTTCTTTGATATTGTAAGAGGCTACTGGTCGCTTGAATATTTCTTTTCTGCCCAATGCAGGAAGCAGTTACGAGCCGCCGCTGACGAACGTTTTCACGATGCAGTGGTTCCTCACGCTCTTCTGCCACTGCCTGCCCCAAGACGCCGTGCTGCGCGTCTGGGACTTGATTTTCCTCGAAGGCGACGACGTACTCTTGCGCACCGCTCTCGCCATCTGGGAAGGACTCTCCGAGTAAGTTAATCGAGCTGCACCTATACTCTAGTATTTAAGCTCTGTCGATGAGCTTTTTCTTTTTTTCTCTCTCTCGACGTTTTAATCACTGTAAATTTGACTTTGTATGATATGCAGTGTTTTTTTATTGATCTAACATCGGCGATTTATTTTTGCTTTGGATTTTATTGGGAATAATTTTAAAATAGCTAACTGGAATATCGAGAGGTTGGGCGGGGGGTTAAAAAGGAACGAAAAAGTAAATTCAATGAACAATTCAAAAGGAATATCGAGCTCTGCTGAAGACGACTGAATTATTGCCAAGAACACACTTTTACATGGTTTCATTTTGTCCGCAGCCGGATCATGACCGTCACCTCGGCCGATGAATTTTACAGCATAATGGGCGTGCTCACCAGGGAAATGCTCGAATTCACTGATACGAACCATCTTATAAAGGTAAAATGTCCCTCTTAATTTAGTTTTTAAGTAATTTCATAAATTTTTAATATTTACAGACTATCGTGGGCATGGGTCGTCTGCACGGTGTCACGAGTCTCAGAGAAAAACATCGCTACAACATAACACCGTGGGCCAGGCGGTTGAGCGACGATGAAGATTCCGACACGGAGGACGACGAAAGACTGGCAGTTGCCGCCGCCGCGGCTATATTCGCTGTACCGCGATTAAGAAAAACAGGTAAATTTCCATTCTTCATGTTTCCCCCTTTTTGTTATTTCAATTTTAATTCAAGCAACAATCGGTATGAAAATTCAACCATTTTTTTTTCTAGTCCAATATTGAAATAAAAATTCATACCTATTGAAGCTCGAATTGTTTTGTCTGTGTCTAGTGAGCGTGTTTTTTTCCTCGTTGCGTTGGAAATAGATTGAAACTGAAGGCATCGAGGTGTAAAATTGAATTTGTTTTCAGACCGAGGCTCCTCGTCCGTGAGTAGTTTACAAACGGTGAATCCGTCCAGTGACCGGGAAAGATTAGCCCTCGACATAAGTACGTTGAAGCAGCAGTATGCAAAGTTACGAGAACGCCAGCGGCAAGCTCACATCATCTTGTCGGGTCTGTATATGAACGTTGAAAGTATTATAATCTCGTACGTGTACGTGTGCACGTCGTCGAGAGAGTAGGCTTTTTTTCAACGAGACAAACTACACTTTCACCTCACAACAATCGCACACTCGACAGACAACCGCATTGATTAAGCTATTGCTGTTATAAATAACAACGATATTTCCATAATACCAAATCGCTCGCTAGACTAAATATACATTTCTATTTTGTAAAGCGGCGTGCGCGAGGCAATCGATGGGCCCGTCGACAGCCAGCCAAGCGATGAACCACTTGCTCGTGGGTAAAAGCGCTCTGGTCAGCAATAAGAACAGACCGACGATTCGGCCTGGTCCAGGCTCCCTAGCGGCCCGCGCCAAAACTGCGAGCCTCATGTTGAGTCCGAGAGTGCAGACCCGCAAGGAGCGCCAACAGCAGCAGCAAGATGTTACCATACACTGGAAGGACATGAAGAAACGCAAGGATGAGACTGCTCAGCGTGAGTTTATTTAATTATGCCTGCAACTCGTTTAAGGCAATCAGTAGAAATAGACGGGTGTGGTAAGACCGGCGTTTTAAAAACTTTTCTAAGGATTCGGGAAACATTGAGTTAAGAAAACTTGGGAATAAAAAAAATTTTAATTTTTTTGTGTATTTGGCCAACAAACAACAAATGTATTGTTTTCCTAAGCTTAAAAATTCAAGTTTATAAAGTAGAAATAGAAGTTTTCCTTGTCGCCTACCGTCAACCGATAAAGCAAGTATCCTGCGTTCCCACGGTCGCGAGCCTGGGAGGTACACATATCGATCGTCTTATCAAAGAGAAACAGAGCGCCGGGCCGGGGGTGAGAGGAATAAAGGCGCAAGAGTCCTTGGTTTTACGGCCACCTGTTGCCGGTGGGCAGGTAGGCTCGCGTGTCCGCGGTATTGACGCGCAGGTATACAGCCCTCGGAGCGCGCAGTTCGGCATGAGAAAGAGAGAGATGACTCCGCCCACGGGGTGACGGTGACGATGACGACCTCGACGACGTCGTCGACGTCGCAGTGCGGAATTATACGAGCGGCACCGCGGCGTCCGACCCTCAGTCGCAGCCCCGAGAGCTCATGGCTCTGGTTCGGTCCTCGAACGCGCGGCTCGCGAATCCTCCAAGTGTCGCATCAATAAGGGATGCTGCATCTAGACGGGCTGTCGAGCCTGGCCTCCTACTAACCGGTATCCCCTCGGGTATTTTTTTTTTATTAGCAGGCAGTTCTGTAATCGAGTGTGAAGTACTTGGTTTATTTAATACTCTTTGATTCGGTTTTAACGTCAGTTGGGGAATTGGCATTTCGAAACGGAATTCGGATTTTGTAATGTTAGAGCGTGAACTTTAAAATTCAAGTGTAATTCATGTGTTACGACAATTTTTTCACAAGATGTTGAATTAACTTTATTTTTGCCGCATCTATGCGTCAATAAAAGTTTGTACTTTAAAACCTTAGCCCAGATATATTTTTTAGAAATGCTCGGTTGAAGTTTCATTTAAAATTCATATACTTTATTTGATTTAGTAATATATTTGTTGCGGTATGTAGGTCTTGCTGCAAATTAGTGCATAGTTTTTAAATTACGTTGCCTCGCAACCAATTAAAAATACGGACGAATAAAAATTTTATTCTCAAACTTATTTCAACACACTAGATATTTTTTAGTTTTAATCTCTTTCTTATTTATTAATGAAAATTCATCATAAATTGTATTAAATAACATATAAACTTACTCTGGAAGTCACGAAATCAACGTAGAGTTTGTCAGAAAACAAAATTTTTGAAACTTTTCGAATGCAAGTCAAGTTCCAGACTTATGTCTGACCGCATTTGATTGTTACTACTTGACACGTATACAGGAGTAATCTGAAACGCAATAATTTCTTATTCTCATCCGCATTTCTTCGGCATCTTGTATTATAAAATCACAGTTTTTTATTTCTGCTGATTTGTACAATTTATATAAATATTCATAAATTGCTGAATAATTAATACACGCTCGCGCACGAAAATACGGTACATCACGGCTTATTCTTAAAAACTGCCAAGACTCGCTTAAATAAAAAAAGCGCGTTTGACTCACAAAGCCATTAGGATTACAAAAAAAAAGGCGAGCCCAATAATTCATCATAATTTAGGTAAAAATAAAAGGAGAAAAAACGAGCTCATTCGATATTTCACAAAGGCTCGCGGGTAGGGGTGAGAGGGAGGCAAATATTAGAGCAAGCCCGTTCCGCTGGGCTTTTCTCTCGAGTCCAGATGCTCCGCGTGCACGAAAATCGGCCTACTTTCCCAGATCCCCATCCCCCTTGCCTCTCAGCCCGCGCTCAGCTGCGCAGGAAAAACGGCGCGATGAGCCGGGGGTTGGGGGAGGGGGGGGGGAGGTAAAGAAAGAAACTGAGCCAGGCCTCTTTCTCTGTCTCTGTCTACGTCCGTACCGCAGTAGAAGTAGCAGCGGCAGCAGAGCAGCACACCTAGCAGACTGCTGTAGAGCAAAAGGGGGGCAGGCGCGGGTGGACGGTGGAGGTGGTGGGAATGAGAATATGCGGGGGCGGGTCGCGCGCGCCCAGCGGGCCATTCACCTCGCTCCCTCGGCCTCCCTCTCCCTCTACATATATATCGATCTGTTTTCCGGGACGGCGGCGTTGCTGCTGGCCGTGCGCGCGTGTATGTGGACGCGAGAGCAGCAGCAGCAGCAGCAGCTGAAGCGGCCGAGGAGACGAGCGGCGGCGGCGGCGGCGACGGGGGCGGCGCGCCGAGCCTAGGATCGGCCGAGGGCATGTCGACGGCGCTGAGGCGGCCCGTGGAGGCAGGTGCTGGCGGCGGTGCTGCTACTGCTGCTTCGGTCGGGCCTGCCGACAGCGACAGCGACAGCACCTCGACCGAGCTCTGCGATGATCCCGATCGGCTCAGCGACCTCGACAGCGAGGAGCTCACCTCGGCCTCGGATCCTTGTCCCCCCGACCCGGCAATCCTCGCTCACGACGACGAACTAGCCTCGCCAGCCGCCTCAGCGAACAACGAGCAGCAGCAGCAGCAGACGACGACAAGCGAGCGCAGCAGGTGAGGTTAAGGGCCGAGAGATGGATCTGCCCAGCTATATAGCCTACACTCTCCCCGATTGACCCCTCTTTTTCTCACTAAACGCGCTCTTTCTCTCTCTCTCTCGCTCACACAGACACTCGCTGTGTCGGTGCTTTTGCACCTCCGTGACGTAATGGCTTTCGTTTGTCTTTTCAACGATATCGCGTCAAGCTTTTGAGCGAAAGTTCAATAGAGCGAAAGCATCGACAAAGTTCCAAAGTGTTTCTCTTTTTCTTTTTTAAACGAAGCAAAACGTCGCGTTTACCCTTCTCGCGGGTTACAGTAACAGTTTTAGATGATATTTTAAAACTAACAAATTTTCATTGCCGTTTTCTTCTGCTTCGAATCTTACCAATAAAGTTTTCGTCTAGCAGCTTATCGTTAAATGAAGTAGTCGAGATAACCAATACCTGATAATCAAACGTATTTTGGCTCATAGATTTGTTTGCTTGATTAAAATTTTGAGTCTATAAACAAAGCATAAACTGTACAGAAAATAATACGATCGGTTAATTAAAAAAAAAGTATAAAAGCAAATGAAAATAAAAATGAATAAAGAGAAAAATAAAAATATATTTAAAAAACAAGATTATTTTCGAAAAAAGTCATTTTCAATAAATTTTTCAGTTTTGATTTAGAATCGTTCACGATCAACTTGAAAGATAATTGACGATTGTAAGTGAACATTTTTTGATCATGGTATTTAGATAGAGCTAAATATTTTAATTTTAATACGTTCAGTACGTACGTTAAAATTTGAGAAGAATAAAATTTTCATTAAATTCATCAATATTTTATATTGGAACGCACGGCATATCAGAAAAAAAATTTTATAAAAAATATTGGTTCACTGAACGTTTTAAAAATAAAAAAAGAATTTATCACAAACAAAAGGTGAGAAATATGTATAGATGTTTTTTAAAGTAGACAAAAACGTGAATATTTGAAAGAAACGAAGGTCTAGAATTTAGCTTGTGACCCTAGAAACTATAAGATATCCGAGCTTACAGTGAAAAGTAAGTAAAAACAAGGGAACTCGTAAAAATAAAACACGTTGATCGACAGTATTTATACATGGACATGAAATAGAAAAAAAATGTAACTCATAGCATATTAAAGTTGCGCTGTTTAGTAGAATTTAATTTAGATCATGCTTGTTAGATATAATCGTTTAGCTTGTTGTTCGTGTTGCTCTCAGTGCTCATTAAATATTGGTTTTCACTGCATACTCTGGTGAAAATAAAATTATCTTTTTCTTTTTTAAACTATAAATTATCGGAAATAGATACACTCGATGTCTACATCTGTCGATATGCTTTCTTTGGTTATTTTTAAAGGTATCAAACAGGGAGAAATGTATTATTTAAATTTAGGCTTTAAAAATACAAGGTTTTTTAAAATACAAAGTTCAATTTTGTTCCCGAAAAAGCATGAGTAGTTAATGCTTGTTATTGTTTCATCAGTGTAGGAGCAAAACGTCCCTTTGGATGTAATATTCTGTGCTACTTTGAATAGTCAAGTTTTCGCCAGAGAAAAGTCATAATTACTTTGAAATTATTACTAGTTTTTTCGTTGTTGACATTTTTCATCGTCATTCAAATTTCATGTGAATAACAGTTCATTTAAAGCTATTAAAATGTAAGAATAAAGCTTGGCTTCGTTCTAACGACAAACCAATGAAATAAAGCATTGTTTGCTGTATAAAACAAGCCATCTGCAGTTAGCGACTTACAATATCGACGCCTCTGCCCTTTTTCTGTCATTTAATCCCTGGCAAAAAAAATGATTAATTTCAGCGAGCACCTCGAGGTCTACAAAGAGGAAACGTCGATCGCTCAGCTCACCGACCAAATACGAAGGTTATCAGCGGAAGACGCAGAGTTTAAAAGCTCCTTCGACGATCCTCAGCTTCTCAACGAAAAGACATCTTCCGAGGCCAGCCGCTTTATTACGGAGGACAAAGTGTTGATCTCCGAGGCGAACAGAGAAAAAGCATTGGCGAACGTCTCGACTACGTTCAACAGTGCTAGCCCAGTGAGCGATTACCTAAAAACTTTCGAGGCGCAGGGGAAAACGGACAATGGCGTTGCCGCGAAGTGTGAAACTTTTGATTTTCACTATGATTCGTCAAATCCGCGAGATCGGATACATCTAACCGAGAGACTCGCGTCGGACGCCCGGAGTGATGTGAGCGGTGAAGCCAAGACAAATGAAATTAACAAAGTAGTGCTCGATGCCGTCAGGCTGGATGATACCTACTTTACGAGGTCGTCCTACGTGATCGGTCATTTGCCAATAGCTCCGATGAATTACGAGATAAGAAGACCCGATAAAGTTTCGCCCGAGGCTCTCGCTCCCAGGGACGAGGCGAGCGTGCACAGGAGTAGACTCAAGCAGAGCACATACGATAGCAGCGCGGATGCCTTGATAAACACTTCCGAAACTAAGTACAATAATTATAAGGTGTGTATATATCGATTGATCGATTCTTGTTCGAAGAATAAAATGTACCTCCGCATTTGTATCGACTTGATTGTTTGGTTATGAGTGAAATTGAAAAAGTTCATTTACATAAATTTGGTTTTTTCCACGAACAATAATAATAAAATTTGTCCAATCAACATTGCAGATTGACCTGAAGCAGAGCCCAAAAACTCCCGAGAGTTTCAAGTCATTCGACTCCGGCGAGACAATGGGTCCGGATTCGATCACATCGAGTTTGGCGGTCAGTCCCAAGACACCTTTGCGCTCGAGTTCGCGCGACTTTATTCTCGCCGACAAATCCGTCGGCTCGTCGGTCAGCTCGGATTCCAAGACCCTGACGATGCGCTCCGTCGAGTCCGAGGCTGTGGCGCCGAAGCGACAAGTCGAAACTCCAGGGGATAAGTCTATTACGCCGTCGACGGATTCGCTGGCCCAGCCGAAATCGGTCGAGCCACCCTGCAGCTCCACCGAGTCGTTCTGCAGCCCGACCAAAGCGAAATCCGAAAAATCCTTTAGCTCGGATCTTCAGTCGCCCGTTAGTGCCAATTCGATCAAGTTTACGTCGGGCTACAACTACAAAAATGATGGAATTGAGTTGCATAAGGATCCGACGGGTATGGTTTCTGATTAGAATAATATTATTACTTTTTCCATTGTGGATTTTTAAGATATTAGAATTTCTTTTGTTTTCACAATTTTGCAGAGATCGGGGCTATAACGTCGCCTTTTTATCCAATTTCCAATCCAAACAAGAAAACTCCGTCGCCTTACAACGAAGATAAGAGCAAAACGAATCGAGATAACATGGGATCGAACGAATTCCGAGGAATCTCGCAAGATATTGTTGTGAACAATTATTTAGAGACCAAAACTTATGCCCAAGCTTTCGACGTGGAGTCTAAAATGTCTACGCAAGCTTTCGAAGTACCTCAGTTAAAAACGACCGACGAGAGTTCAACAGGGGTAGTGGTGGACGATGAAACTTTTAAAAGTTTGCCAAAGAATTTGTACAATTACGATTACGAGGATGTGACGAGTACGAAAGATAACATATTCTCGGGAAAGGACATGGGCCGTACTTCAGGTAAAGGAAGAACGTTATTTTTCATCAATTTTAAGCTCTGACACTTTCTAATATTTGCGCTAATCTACCATTGCAGCATTCGAGCCCTATCGCAAGACTAAATTCGAGGAGGAACTTCAAGAAACCGACACCCTTTCGCCCCTCCCGCGCAATCTGTTTAACGAACATCGGAACGACATTTTCGAGCGGACTCGCGGCAGATCTTTGGATGGCAAACTGGAAACTCTCGAGATAACGGGAATGTCTTACGAGCGTAGCAACAGTACTATCGAGAAACGTTTCCCGGAAATGCTGCTATCGCCGTCGATGGAAGACTTTGCCAACAGTGTGAAAAAGCGCTCGAGCGACGTTCTGGAAGACCTGCGGCATTTGGAGTCCAAATCAACGGAAGACGGAGAAATCGATCCGAACATGCTAACCAGAAAAACAAGTTTCATATGGGAAGATTTGAAAAGCCTCGAGGCTCGACGGCAGGATACTTTTAGCGATTCGGTCCAAGGGTT
Source organism: Anagyrus pseudococci (assembly GCA_030522585.1). NCBI lineage: Eukaryota > Metazoa > Arthropoda > Insecta > Hymenoptera > Encyrtidae > Anagyrus > Anagyrus pseudococci. Next base: position 80,708 of record JAPYYQ010000714.1, on the reverse strand, counting down.
CTCGAGGCAAAGAATCGAGGTGCCTGGTATCAGTATCTCGACCGAAGGCCGCAAGACTTACGTCGTGGAGCCAAAAATAAATATCGAGAATAGCGACAGTATCTTAAAAGTTGTAACCTACAAAAATTCCAATGGAAGTAATCACGACGAAGAGGACGACGGTGACGATTCGAAACTTGGAGTCTGGACGAAGGTGAAGCCGCGCAAGCGAAACGACAATGGGCGCAGAAGCAGCGACAGAGCGTTGAAGATCATTCAAGAAAATTCGGCGATTCTTCAAAAAATCTTGACCTGCCAAGCGAGAAAGAGACTACCCGATTTGGAGGAAATATCGAAGGAAATCACGATAAGCCCGATCAACGAGGAAATCTCAAAGATCTTCAGTCCGATACTCGAGAAGATGGGCCTGAACGAGCACGAAATCAACGAGGAACTGGCGAGAATAAATTTCAAAGAATTGGATCGCAACACCACGACGACAACCGCCTCGGAATTCGAGGCTAAAATCAACGACGAACTGTCGAAACTCTCGTTGATCGGGGATAACGAGGAAGTCGCTTACCTCCCGGACGTGGACGATTTGACCTCGGATTACTTGGTCGCGAGAGAAGCCTTCATCGATCGCCAGATAAACGAGGAGCTATCGAAACTCCTCGTGAATTACTCGGAGGATTCGCCGATGAGTCTTCAGAAGAACTCGTCGAGCCTCGACGCGAGCGACGATTTATCGGGGCGCACGGCGAAATCTTACTCGTACAAATCATCCGACGACTCGCTCGAGATCAAAAACGACCTTGGCCTTAAAGATCCGATGCACGGTATGATTTTTAAGGGCACCTCCCACGCGTACGTACCTCGCAACAACTACCCGAAACCGCGCGATTTGTCAGCCAAGAGCGACGTTGACATTTACAGAGAACTGGAAAAGCTCGATCACATATCGTACGCGCAAGCTCTGCCTTCGGTCACCGCGGAATTGCCGCAGGACATGGCGCCCCCCACGAAATCCTACGTAAACGAGATGATAAAGTCGCCGAAACGCGAATATCCGACGTCTGTAATCGATAAGCAGCCCACCTATGACATATCACCTTTGAAGAGTCCGTACGACAGTCCGTATTCCTCGTCGGCTGCGCTACAAAGCTCTTACGATTACAAATCGAGGATATCGCCGAGAAAAGTGCCAAGTAATCCTTATTCAGTGAGATCGCACGATACGAAAAATCCTCTGGAGACCGGCTTCGAGAACACGACGTTCGAGCTGACCTCGAGAAAGACAACAACTGCACCGGCCAGCTTGAATTACGACCTGTCGAAGGAGCATTTGGAATTTCGCGTCAAGTACGACTTGGACGATGATTATTCAATGAACAACAAGTCAAAGGCTCAGGATATCGATTTGAAACTTAGCCCCTTCCAAACCGACATCGCCGAGCTCGATAAGGACGCCTCCTACTTTTCCAGCAAGAAAGCTCTCACGCCGACGAACAAGTATTCGTCCAACAAAGACGACAATGCCTCGTTGGCTTCGACCTTCGAAACGAGCAGCTACGAGTCGGCTTATCGAAGAAAGTACAACAACGTTTCACCGGTGGATAAGTACTCGGCGTTTAGCGATAACTACGAGGCGGCTCTGCACCAACCTTACAAGGTCAGCAGCTTAAACACCGACGCCGAGGTCTCGAGTTACTTATCTGGCAGCCCAGCCAGCATCGCGAAGCGTCATCGTGACGCTCGCGTTCTCTCGCCTCATTATCAGTATGATTATTCGAAGCCGTTAAGCAGTTCGTACGCTACAGTTTCGCCTAGTTTTGATACTTCGTTGAGTTTAACGACCAGAGGGAAAACGACGTACTCCGATGTTTCCCCCACGAATACGCTTAGTTTTAGAAAGTCGACACTGGCTGTTAGTAATGCCGGGGAAAATAAAGACACGCGCTATGACTTTGACAAAAGTCCAAGTCCAAAGTCTATGGGATTCAGTCCGTTTCCGGTGAGGAATTTGCCCAGAAAGCCGAAAGAAGTGGCTGTCAAATTGGGATTGTACTCTCCAACAAATTCGACGTCGTCAAAATAAACTTAGTAATTAACAAATTCCGAACAATTTATAACTTTTTAATTTTTTTTAAGAAGAGCACAATACTTGAGCTATTATTTTTCTGTCATTGCTAATTTAATTGTAAGTCAAACTTTGTGTTTTTCTTTTTTTTGATTGTACTGAAGAATCTCATAAATATTAGATTATTTATTACAAACTTACTTTACCTTTACGTCTTAAGCTATGCAAAAATTAAATTTTTATCGAGTACTTTTGCGTACGTAGGGTACTTGAACACCATCAAAATGTGCAATATAATGTCAGACAGAATTATCAAAATGCGAGAAACAAACTTTTACAAAAAATAAATAATGATGTATTAATTGTAAATTGTTAGCACTAAAAATAAATTCATGAATTTGCATTTGTATAAAAGCTATTAAGGTTATAGAAAAGGGCCTAAAACTATTGTAAAGATTGTTAAGTAAAGTATGAGTGTGTAATTATTACGTTGATGTCAGATAAGCGACGATTTTGAATGAGAAATATGTTGAGGGATAGAAACTTTTATAATAAAGTAAATAAGGCATTGAAATTGTATACATAGCTTATACAGATAACAAAGAATTGATTTCTTGATTAGTTTATGATTAGATTGAAATTGTGTAAATAGTAACATAAAAACATTTTCAATGTTACTATCCTAATGGTCATTTAAAATAAGATGACTTCTGTACAAAACTTTGCTTGCAATTTCATGTACATTGTTGAAAAGAAAATTTTAGAAACAATATACATTCATTAATATATATCAATTGCTCGATCTATATACTATATTGTACAATTTAATGATTCTTATAATTAAGTTGGTATCAGAACTTGAAAGAGAATAAATATTAATTACTTATAGTTTATTCGTTATGTAAAAATTGAGTTACATGTTAAACTACTACTATTTTATTAATAATTATTAAATTACGACATTTAATATAAACTCAATAATTTGTTTTAAAAAGTCGAGTATAGAAGCTATTACTCAATTTTATACTTTAATTATTTAACATGTGTGATGTAGACAAGTACCATTTGATTAAATTGAATCATTTATCAAATCAGCACTTTGGATCATATTATTATGTACTTAATTAGATTATTTGCTTTGTGCAATTTCCTCTTGCCTAATTGACAACGGAAGGTTTAAATAAAAACATAGAAAAATTCTGCGTTGAAGAATGAAAAACATAATTCGAACTAAAACAACTGTAAGAATTTGCATTTTCCTAATAGAGACAAATTTTCTTTTAAATTTAGTTTTTATTAATTTTTTGTAATTTTCAAAATATTAACTACGTTAAATATGTTCTTTATAATTTCTACATCTTAAAAAATAATTTATTTAACGACATTACTAATTTAATATAAAAGAACTTAATTGTTGGGACTACAAAGTGTTAGCTGATTACGCGCAAATAATGTGATAGTTGCGTTTGTTTTGAGCGAGGTTTTGTAATTTTTGTATTCGACAATAAACAAAGAAAAAATTGAACGATCAAAGTTGCGATACGGAAATAAATCTTGTCGTTGTAATGATTTCTTGAAAGCAAAAGTAACGTTAATACTAATAAATGAGAATGTTGTACTTGATTACTAGACTAAAATTTTACTAAACGCACTCTTCACACATTTGCATTTTATTCTCTCCTGTTGTAACTGCTTGATATTTCAAATTTATATGTATAATAAAAAATATTGTAAAGGTCTTTATGCTTTTAGAATAATATTAGTGTTTTAGGACGATGCTGCGGTTCTTTTATTCTCATTTTAATGATATTTGTATCTTCTGCAATTTTTACGTTTTTGTAAAAGAGTCGAAGGGAAAAATTATTGTTTGAAAATTAAGGCGTAGTGAAATATGAATGTAATACATATGCATTTCTACTTTAATATGGAAAAATCAAATATGTTGATATAAAACTTTCGTTGGTTACAGAAAAGAAAACTATATAAATCGATTTTTATATACTAAAAACATTTAAAATGTCGCTTCATCTATACATAAACGCATTATCCTAAAACGAGCGTGTGAACATTTTCTACGCTTGTACACATATACTTCTTTGCGAATAAGATTAATACAAATCTTAGAATATAGCTATGATAAAAAAAAACATAAAGTTTTAGATAAACCTAAAATTTTGTCTGTTGAGCGACTTGTTGATTTGAGGTCGTTATCGTTGTAAATAAAAGTAAAAAAGAAGAAGTGAAAGAAGAAAAGAAACAAAGAGGAAATCAATAACAAAATAATTAAAAGAGTTGCCAGAAGTTGGTAATGCGCGCGGCTGACACAAGACTGTAAATTTTGCGACAAAAAATAAACAAAATAAAACGTGTAGAATTACAAGTAATTCTCATGAGAAGAGTTATAAGAAATAAAAAATCATTAAAAGAAAATAATATAACAGCCTTTCCGTTGTAAAAACCTCACCCAAACAACCAGCTTTGAAAGGCTCAATCCCAAGCAGACAACAACGAGGAGATTTCACGCGAGAGACGAGCTGAAAATCTCATGCTAATCACACCATTGATAATCTGGCCCGCGCGACCCTCAACTTTCCCACGGCACAATCACCGAACTCGCGTCGCGCATCCAGCAGATGAGAAAGGACCTCCGTCAAACTTGTGCCTGGGCGCGCGAAAGCGATTCATTGGCGATTCTCGACTCGCTCACGTGCACCATAAGTCGTCTCTCTCTCTCTCTCTCTCTCTCTCTCTGCGCGCGCTCTCACGTCGATTCTCTCGCGGCCAGGCGTTAATTTTGCCAAAGTTGCGCGCAACTATCAAGGTACGGGGGGAGGAGGAAGGGGGAGAACTGGCTTTTCCGAGCGACAGAGCGACGTGATCTACGCCTCGATGAGTTTGACGTGCGCCCCCGTAACTTCCTGCTCTTTCTTTAGAGCTGACGCATGTCTATATTGAAAGCGCGCTTCTGCAGCGATTACCCCGCGCGTCTATTCTTGCGCGAAAATTAGCCTCGAGCGGGTGTGCTTTCTGGAAAATACTGTACGCGACGAATTGTAAAGCTCCTTTTTTGGGGGCAAAATTTCGAGCTTTCTGGTAAAATTTACTCCTTGCACCAGATATTCAGTTACATTATGCTCGTGTAGCCTCATCAGAGTAAAATGAAACAACATTGACTGCGCGATTCTCTAAACTAATACATAGTGCGCGCTGATAAAAGCCATTATTAAAAGTAATTCGAAACTCCTTTGAGCCGAATGAAAAGCAATCATATCGAGTGAAGCGTATAGAAATGTTCTTCTCGAAGGGGAGGGCTCGCTCAAGGAATACGGGTTCCTTTCTCTCTTTCGCTCGGTAGTCTTGGAGCAGCAAGAGCCCTGGGGCCTGTATATTGTACAATATAAGATCGTCCTTTAATGTAGTCATTAGCATAAGACAATGTGTCCCATTGTCCGAAGAAGAAGAAGAAGAAGCCGGAGAAGAGCGGGCTGGAAGAAGCGACTGATTAGACGTGGCCTCTCCCTCTCTTTTTACTTGCTTTTCGTTGCCCGCGCGGGCGCGCGCTTAATTGGCCCCGATTTGCCCCGGCTACGGGGAAGAAAGTAAAAGAGGATCCACGACTTAAATATACCAGCCAGCGAGAGAGAGAGAGAGAGAAAAGCCGTACTCTGCGCAAAGACGGCAGTGAAAAAGGAGTAAGAGGCGGGGGTAACGAGAAAACGGAGGTGGTCGCGAATTTCAGGCCAAAAGGGGGAGGCTGGAGGGGGTAAAGACTTGGCTTTTACTGCTCTTAGTCCTTGAGAGCGCGTGCGCCAGAGGCACACACACACAGAAGATCCGGACTAATGGATCGAATTAAGGGGACACGCTGAAAAGGAGAGAAAGAGAGAGGGAGTCCGATGTTATAATTGCAGCTTGATTTCAAAAGACTGAGGCTGCCGCCTCTCGCTGGATTTTTCAACTCTTTCTTCGCGCGCCGGCGCTCGCTATATCCTGAGAAAGTCTCTCCGATTTGGAGAGCACGTCTCTCCTTTATCCTTTCCCCCCTCCAGTTCTTGTCTCCCCCTCTCTCTCTCTCTTTCTTTCTGTAGCTTTGTTAACAGCCCAGATTTCGCACCTCCTTGCGCGCTCTCCCTTTTCTCAAATTCTCCCTTGCTAAGCTTAAATTTTCTCCAACGCCTCGGGTTAGCGCGACGATAACTACTCGCCCTTATATATAGCTGCTCCCTTTCTCAATCCTGTATTTGCTCCAATTATCCCGAGAAGATTTTCGATTAAAAAGAAAGAATCTTAAATATTTACAATTTAAAAAAAAAACTGAAAATGTAAATGCGTTCAAACTATATACGAAAAACAAATACGCATGATTGTGTTATTCTTGAAAATTTCATTGACTCGCTGATTGAGATTGACTGAGCAAATCGTATATACGAGCGTGCCCTATTCCAAAAAAAGCTTTGGAACTGTGCGCTCTCGAGCGCCGCGAGCCTTTTGATAATTGATTTATTAATTTAAATTTCTTGCGCAGTAGTTCAGCATTTAACTTGTCTTAATGCCAAATGCAAGCAGAGAGAAAGAGAGGGTAGGGCCGGAGAGAGGAGTAGAAAATTTGTCGGGCGCACACAGTTACACATAGACATTATTCAGTAGCCGTCATTGTTCCCCATTTTCCCGGGACAAAAACGTCTCTACCCCATACAAGCTTTAGCGCTCTCCGTTTTTGAATTAATTAAAAGTTACCTTGTCGTTGGAGTTGGCGCTCCCTCGCCCGTTCTCTATAAACCCAACGATCCCACTAAGATTCCAACGGATCCTCATCCCAGGCAAGAGATAAATATTTAAGCGCACCTGGAAAATGGGCTAAGTGGGCGCAAAATGAAAATCTTTTGCCGAGAGCAGCCGAGAGAGAGAGAGAGAGAGAGAGAGAGCACATCAATTATCAAAGGAATTCCTCTGAATTCTTCATGTTAATTAGACGAACTGTCGGGTGTATAATACTGAAAAAATACGGGGAAAAGGAGGTGTAAAGCCGGCGCCGGCAGCGGCTGGTGTCTATATCCAGTCGAGTAAGCGCAGCTCTCTTTTACCTCCTCGGCTATATCCATCCGTTAAACTTTCTTTCTCATATATCCCAAGGCTCGAGGAGGGGCTAAAGTTTGGCTCAAATATGCGCGCGGGCGCGAGCGACTGTTATAAAGACGCGTGACAAAGAAAGAATTCCAGAGTAAATCTTTTGCTCCCTGGCGACGACGGTATTTTCTGGAAAATTGCGGAATTACATGAAAAGCGCGCGACTCTCTCGGCATAGTGGAGGCTCTCATCAAAGAATAGAGTCGAAGACAATTTCTCAGGGGCGCGGAGTTGAATGTCGAGAAATTTCATCGCCGCGGAGAAAGAGAGAGGGAAACGAGCGCAATGGCTTGAGATGAAGTTACGATGGATTCTCGCATAACGCTGATGAGAAACGACGTAGTGTAAGCCTCTATTTCTCTCTCTTTTGGTTGTTATCTTTGGTTTTATTTATTTTTCTCTGTCTTCCTAATAAGCGAAAATACCAGGGGCGACTAGCGAAAGAAGGGTGGACATATTAAAAATAGCGAATGGTCCTGGCTGTATAAAAAATGGATGAAAATTCACTTGGCTTGCTGCTATACATTAAATAAGCCTTGCCTACCTCTCTCTACCACCGGGAACTTCGTAACTAGGATACGTAAGAAAATGAATAGCTTAAAACTTTACGAAATTCAATATACATAAGCACGTACATCTCACAATTTGATTATCAAAGCGCCAACTTCGTAGAGACTGAGAGAGCGAGAGAGAGAGAGCGAGAGAGAGTTACACGCGAGATTTTTTTTTTGAAAAACTTTTTTAACATCTCTCTCTTTCTCCTTCTCGGCAGTAGTAGCAGCAGTTCAGCTATGGCTGCCTCCAAGACACGTGCCCGGGCTCGTTGAGCAAAAAAGAAGAAAATAAGAGAGGAGCAAGGTAAGGAGGCCGCTGCCGGAGTTATACGAACTAAGATCCGGAGAAAGCCTCTCTCTCCCTTTTTCCTCGCGCAAAGTTGCGCCGAGGGTACGTGGAGAAGTAGGCGGAGAAGGGTAGACTCTCGCGCGAGCGCGCGAGATGTGTCCGAATCCGGCGGGGGGCTAAGAAGAAATAGGGCTCGCTTGGCCAAGCTCAAGTGAGTAGGAGGGGGAGGTGTTCGCGCGCGCGTGACAAGCCGACTAGTTATGGAGATCGAGTGACGGCGCCTGCATCCATAATCGAGCGTGCGCGTTCCACGACCCTCCCTCCCCCCAAAGCTTTCGGACTCTTATCGTACTTTGCCTTTTCCTCCCTTTTTCTCCTCATTTTTTTCTTTCTCTCTCGCTACTTTTCGCCAAAGTTTGCTGCTTTCTCTCGCTACTTTTATCCGCTTGCGCTTTTCATTCGCCCTTCTCTTCCACCTCCTCCTCCCTTGCAAACTCCTTCTCTATACGGATACTTTGAATGCAGCGACACTGTTTTAGGGATTATTATTTCAAGCGGGGGGAGGGGGAATGATATTTTTTTAACGTGATTTTCGTACAGATGCACGTGAAGCACTCAGCCTTCTTTTAGCGTTGAGTGCGTGATTTTTTTTTCTTATCAATAACTTATTAAGAAAAATGTCTTCGAAAGATAAAATTCAAATTTACTTGATAGAACGCACTTTGCGACAATAAATATACACTATTTCTGAACTTGTCATTGTCTTTATTGAATTTCGAGAAGCGTTTATCTTCATCATTTCCATTTGAAAGTCTCAGGGCTTATTCTTTTAGTTGGGGCCATTCAACTTCTCAATTCGCTTCATCTACTTGACCAACTACTCTCGTCTTTCTCTTTCTCTCCTTTGAATCTCCAAGAATAAGAAGAGAAATAAGGTGTATATATATGCGCAGTCTCTTCTGGGACTCACGTACACCTCCTATACCTCGTTTTGTCCCGGCTCTCTGTACCTGGTATTACGTATTATTTCACATAAAACATTGAACCGTACGTGCGAGCTTTAGCTCAACTTACATAGCTACAGCTCGGTTAAACGTAAAATAAATTTTTCACTAAATGCAAGATGTATAAGTGCCGGCCGCGCGAGCTTCGTCCGGTTGGTTATAAAAATATTTTATCAGAAAAATTAAATGCTCAAGCCAAATGGACATTTGCAAATGATTAAGTTCATTAATGCCCCTAAGCTCCCCGTAAAATTCAAACAGTCGTTTATAAGTAACGCTTTTTGTCTGGCAATGGAAAATGGGCGTATTAGGTTTAAAAATTTATAGAGGCTATATAAGTACTTGAACAAAGATGGAACATTGCATGAGAGAACTTTTTCGATATTTTATTGAGAAATTTGGCGTTAGCTTTTAATCTTGGCAACTTTTATACTATGTGCAGGCTTAAATTATTGTTAATCCAGGAGATAAAATAATCGTATAAGCAAGACAGCTCAGTTATTGACATATTTTAAATAATTTTGTGGACACTTGCTGTCCACTTGAATTTAAAAATTACAAACAATATGAATTTCCATAATGTTCATAGTAGAACTTGAAAGTGATAAAATTTACGTAAAATTGAACGACTAATTGAAAATCTATAATACTATACTACAAACCATTAGTATAAGGATCATTAGAAGTTTCTTGAAACTCAATTATCCTGTTTTTTCATCTTTATCCACGGTAAGCTCAGGCTGACGAAAGAGAACAAAGCAAATTTAAGATCCTTAATTGCTTTATCCTTATTAATAAGTAAAACGTAATTAACCCTTGTAAGAATATATATTACCCGCTTAAAATTGACGTTCGCTTATATATAGAGTGACTAAAGGTTCGTTAAACGCAGACGAAGCTAAGGTATTGCCAGTGAACAGGAGACAAAGCGTTCGGAAAAATGCCGATTATATTATACTACATGCCTCAAAGTCCACCATGTTGTTCGGTTATGATGTTGGCGAAAAAACTTGGAATTAAATTCGAACTTAAACTCATCGACGTTTGGAAAGGCGAGCATTTAGATCCCTCGTTTATCAAGGTAAGATTATGATTTTCAATTAAACGAAGTTTATTATTGCAGCATGATTTTAATTATGAATATTTGAAAAGCCAAGGTTCCGTGAATTATCTGAATATTTAATTTTCAGATTAACCCTCAACATACAGTACCAACAATAGATGACAATAATTTCATTTTGTGCGAGAGGTATATTATTTATGATAAGTTACGTCCGATTGATGAATTTTCAATATTTTTTCAATTTTGCAGTCGGGCAATCATGTCCTATTTAGTAACAAAGTATGGAAAAGACGATTCTCTCTATTCAAAATATCCAAGACGGAGAGCAATTGTAGATCAGCTACTGTATTACGACATTAACTTACTGTACAAGAGTATTGTAGATTACTATGCAAGTAGTCAAATATTATTTTTATAAAATTTTACTTGTATTACTTTGGTTATGATTTTCGGATTTTTAGTCACCCGTAATACTTGCCAGGGTCGATGAGCCACCAGAAGAATATTTGCCGGCTTTAGAGAGATCTGTGCAACTGCTTAACGACTTTTTAAATGAACGAGATTTCGTCGCTGGCGATTGCCTAACAATTGCTGACTACAGTATCGTAGTTAACATCTGTACATTAACAGTGGTATCTAAAAAGTATCTATTTTTAGTTGTAAGCTGATAGAATTAAATGTGTAACAATTAAATTTAATTTCGTAACACATAGGTTACTTTACTCTTAAGTTTATAATAGTAACATTTTGTAAAATGATATAATGCTATAAAAATCCTGAAACCCCGTGTAAATTTTAGATAAATCTAATTATGACAAGACTCCTTATCATTCTAGGCATTCAGCTTTGACATCGGCAAATATGATAAGGTCTCAGCGTGGTATGGGCGCTGCAAAAAGATAATGGCAAAGGACGGCTTCAAGGAATTCAACGAAAATCAAGCTGAAATTCTCGGTCAATGTTATAAGAAAAATTTGAAAACTAATTAAACCACTTGATGATATCTATTATTTCAACCGTATAACTGTCTAGCTAAATGTTTTCACAAATATTTATGATTTTATCCATACGAATTTTTGATGCGATAATACATTGTCGAATTGATGATGCTCTGTAGTACAATAATTTTATTTTTCCAAAAATTTGACATTAAATATAGAGACTACAATATTTGCTCTTGTTGTTTGAGGTAGTGAAATATTTGGAAGCCCCCATACGTACACACACACACACATACACACTAAATGTAATTAGCATTGCCCTTCTCTTATTGATTGATCCAATCGCATTGTATTTGCTAATATTACGTTCTATTGTATATTTGATTGAAAATAGATCAAATCTGTAATAAAATTTATTAAAAGGAATTACAATAATTACGCGATGCTTTATCATTATTGTAATTAAACCTTTTGAGAGAGCATGACAAAGCAGGAATTTCGCATATGATAATTCAGAATTGTTAAATTATTTTTATGAGTTGGCAGAATTTTGCGGGCGATATTCAAACAAAAATTAGAAAAAAAAGATTCTTTAATCCATATAAAAATCACATATGACATGACAATATCAAAAGATACGCCATTGAATGCTTGGAAATGGCGCGGTAATATCCTTTATAGCACTGTAGAGTGCCTCTAGTAAATCCAGACCTTAGCGTATTCCGGAAAATTACCAAACAAACGGTGCTTCCAAAACAGAAAGTCAGGTGAGCTCGGAGCTTATACAGCACACGTGTGCGCGTTGAATCGCTCTTTTTGCGCGCGCGACAATTTCTTTGGGCTGCGCGTGCGTGCGTGTGTGCGTGTCTGCCACGTGACGCGGAGGTACGCGATCTTGGTGAGAAAGAGATGAAAGCTAAGAGCCGCAGCAAATGCCTTATTCGACTTCCAAGGTGGATTCCACGCGCGCAAGTGAAAAGAAACTCGCTTGCTTTACATTACACGCGCCGCGAGGATTTGCCTTGAAGAAGGAGAAAAAGTCGATAGCGAATACTTGCGAGTTGTGAATATCGCGCTATCAAAGCCAAGGGCGTGTTTGTAAGAGGTAATAATTTTGAGTTTTAACGGATAGGTACAACGCGATAAATTAATGCTGACCAGCAGTGAGCGTTCAAGTTGAGCAAGCACTTGGCACGTGTTCGGATTATCAGTAGATTAATGTGTATATAATTTATTATAATTTGATTGATTTATTACTCGTGTCACAAATTGATTGGGAAAAAATTACGTCATAGAATAATCGAAAGATCGACGTTGACGTGATGATAAAGACCGACGGCAAATGTAAAATTTATATTCTCACTTGTTAAAGTTCAATCTTACAAGAATCCCAAATAAAAGAGGAAAAGAAGCCGAAGCGACGACGGTTAAGGGGTCCCGATGTAAAAGCGAATCCCGTGTGCTGGGGCAAGAAAAAAGGTCCTGTATGCCAGAGCGATGTTATAGAGCCGAGCGCGACGGCTCTCTCTCTCTCTCTCTCTCTCTCTCTCTCTCTCTCTCGTGTACAAACTCGACTATGAATTATACATAGAGAAAGAGAGAGAGAGAGAGAGAGAGAGCAGGAAGCGGGTGCGCGCCTGTACATACTTGTATTAACCGAGAGCGTTTGCATGAGGAGAGCGTTATGCATTTATGTGCGCGGCCGTTGGTGTATCAAACGACGGTCGCGCGAATAAATTTCGCTGAGCATAATTCTTTAGGCTTGCGGCCTTTCATTGCCAAGAAATTTCTGATCAAAGTGAGCCTTAAAGAGTCAATTAGACTAGATATGATTTGGCAAAAGCTAGAAAATTTTTAGAGTCTAAAGTAAAGGGGAAAGGTTTGAATGAGTTATAGGTATAAGATCCTTGGAGTCTGTAATTATACTAATTTTCTTTTATTTTTTTATTACAACTTTGAGCTTCTAATAGCGTTTTAATTTCAATCATTATTTTCGGATCACTGGACGATTATAGATTATAAAAGCTTAATGTTTTGTGCGCGCTTTCCCGAACGCCTTCATTGCTGAATTTTTTGTGAGCTTACAAGCTGCGAAACAATATTATACTACACGTCGAAGAAAGAAAAGTGAAAAATTTTTTAAACCATCTGTTATCATATTATTGTATACGTAAGTTATAATGTAATACGATTACAGTATTAGAAGCTTGTAGGACATCAGAGTATATTAATAAATTATGAAATCAAGTTTGAAGCCTGTCAGTCAAGATATTCTGGTAATTCTCGCACATAAATTTATCAAGTCAGCTGTAAAAATAAATGATTTATCTTTTGTCAATTATAAGATCAACTAATAAATTTACGGTTCCATTAAATTTTACTGTCTGATTACTGATAATTAATTATTAATTGCTTTACTAATACAAAAATATAGGTATATAAACGATTTTTGTTCCCACAATTTTCAAATACTTTCAATAGATCTTTTAAGAGTTTTGGATAGCAGTGCTTCATTAAAAATAAATATTCAGAAAACTAAAATGAATAATTATAACCGATTCTTATTTTATGTTTGCTTGATATTTGTTTTCATCACGGTTAGTATATTAATACTTCAAAATATTTTTAAGAGATGTAATTTTGTTTGCTTAAAATATTTCTGTACATTTTAAAACACATTTTTAGCTAGTGAAATGTAAAGTAGAAGTGGACTGCAATATTCCTAGTACTTTCTGTCCTAATGAAGATGATGCGCGATCCTGTAAAGTAAGTATTTATTTATTTAATTAGTTGAATATAATACGTAGATTATTTTAAAAGCTAAACTATTTTATTATACTAAAAAATGAACAAATGTTATTTTTAAAAATATATCATTACTGCTCGGGAGAGTACGACCGAATAGTATAAGAGATAATGGTCGTTGATAATGAGTACGTTGTAAAATTTAGTTGGGAACGAGTTTGAAAAAGTAATTTTTAAATTTCATCCATTCATAATTGTGTACTCGAAAATTAATTTTTTTTTAATATTGATAATCTACTTTTTTCAAAGTTTAACATACATTTTTAAACAATAACATTTAGAAACTGGAAGTATGTGGTTACTCGTCTCCAAAGCCAGATGACGTAAAGAAAGTACCAGTAACAGAAGCATCGTTCACCAGTCAGCCACGGTACCACGGTTGAAAAATGAAGCTTTATTCCAATGTACATTGAACCACTATTGTAGTTTTAAAATTGTATAAATTGTATAGATATAATTTCTTTATATTTAATATATTTCCGATAATCAAACAGTTGTGCTAAAATAATAAAAATGTAAAATAGCTAAAAATGTCCTTAATAAAACATGTTCTTATATATTCATACTCGATAGTTACTTTTCTATAGACGCGTATATTCATGTATATACCTTCACAAAAAATTGTTATACAACTGTTTCGTAAGTAATTTATCGCGAGGTTAAAAAAGAAAGATTATTTTACGCATGAATTGAATGTACATAATTAAGACGCATGGTAGCTAAGAGTTTTAAATTTAAATTGCAAACAATCCAATTTCTATATCTATGTTTCTTAGTAATTTATTACATTTAATGACAATTTCTTTTTCGATCGATTAATAATTTCTTCAGATACTAGTATAGAAACAGAAATAATTTTAAAATACATTATTTAACAACGTGTTGGAATATTAATTGACGTGGATTTTTATCTTTCAACTTCTTTTGACGATTTCAAAGACAAGACGCCCTGCTTATCTGTATTTTGAAAATCATTTTACAAAATTTTCTTGGAGTTTATCTAAAATTTAATTTGCCTGTTACTTATTCAATATCAAATAAAAAATTCAGTCTTGATTTACTAAAATATTAAATGTACTTAGCCATCGTAGTTATTTCCAGCAGCAAGATCATTTATTCGTTATCGAATATGAACATTTAATGGTTTTACCGTGACAGAAATTTTTTAGCATTTGGATTTTCGATTACATCGATGCTATCTTAAAGCGCTTCTCCTCGTTTTCAAGCAAACCAGAGGAGGTTTATTTTTCAATCGCACTCGTATCATTTACAGTCATTTCTAACGTGTACAGTCTCGTTACTTCTAGCCATCGTAATCGGGTATTATCCCGTTTTCTCAGAAGCGTGAACGTCTACGCTGGTTTGTATAGGCTGATTGTGGAGGGGGGGGGGCTAAGGCTAGTGCATAATTCGCGGGCGAAAAGTCTCGGGGTCGAGTAAGCCGCTCTGGGTGAGGGAAGGGAAGGGAGGGTTATATTATACTAGGGCGACAACACGACGGGAGGACGATGGCTTCTCCGAGACGATCGATGAGATTACATGCAAATCGGGATCGGCCGCGTTTCCCTGTGCTCCGCCGTTGACGAAGATGCAAATCCGGAGGCCGCCGCGTCACCTGCATAGTGCGGGAAAGAGCCGGACGACCCTACTTCGGGCTGGCGCTAATTTTCCAAAGACTCGGGCCCGCGCCCTCCGTTTAAGCTCTTGTTGATCAAGCCTGTGCAACGAAAGGGGGGAGGCTGACTCTATTTTGCCGGCGCACCTGAGGTAAGACGCTTTGCTCGCTGCCGGTATTACACTTGTTTCTTGCTGGAGTGAGAGATCATTCGCGATCGGCTTCAGACTGAACTCGATATCTCTTTGCTACTTCCCCCTCCCGGTGTTGTTGCGCGGCTAATCCGAAGGAGAGGCTTCACGTTGAATTTGATTCTTTTGCTTTTTATAGTTTCGAATTTTAACGATATCAATTCTTCTGACATTATAAATGTTAAAACCCACGGAATCTTACGTTTTCCAAAAGAGATTTGATCAGATAAAATTAATTTTTCAATTACGTATATGACATGAATATGTACTTGTTAAAGTTATTACAAGTGACATTCAAAGTCGCAGCAGTTTTTTTAAAAAGCTAAGCTTTTAAATATATCTACTGCTTTTAATGTAATCACACTAAAAAATCAGACTTTCAAAAAAAATCTTTTTTCGCTACGAAATCCAATCAAACGAAGGCAAGTGGATACGTAAGCTTGTCACTTAATCTTGCATAGTCAGCGCGTCACAATCCCAATTTGGATTTAACCAAAGTCGAAAAAGCCGAATATACTGTAAATCTCGGCTGTACTCATTCGAGCAAACATAGATGCGAGCATCATGAAAATAACTTTTTGGCTCAAAGCTTTTTCAAATATTTTTTTTTATTTTCTTTTTTTTATGAAAATTATATTTTTCTATGAATAATAAATGTATCAAAGAAAATCAAACAAACTTTATAAGAACAAAATTTATTTAATAACTACAAAACATATTTATTTACAATTAAATTACCTAGAAAACTCCTTATTTTAATCAACCAAGATTTGATTTTCGGCGAAACAAAAAAAAAATGATCAAATAGAAAAAGAAATTGAGGAATAAAAAAAGCCCCCGAAAAAACAGTCCCCGAAAATCGACAAGCTTTTGATTCCAGGAATTCAGTACCTCGCACGTTTCCGCGTCTCTATCTCGGGATCCGTCCATTGTTCCGCAGCTTCCGCGTCGAATAAAAGGAACAAAAAAAGCCTCGGCACCGAGGCGTTTGTCGCGCATTTTTCGCGCTCCCTGGAGGTTACGGGGGGAGGGGGCAGTCTATATAGACAAAACGAACGGCGGTCGTCGTTGACTGCAGGGAGAGGGAGAGGGTTTATATACCAACGCGAGCGTGCGCGTTTTACTTTTTATTCCCGACGTTTGGCCTTTTATACGTCGGAAAAGCTTTTAGAGCTTTTGTACGCGCGTGCCAGCCCCAACCCCTCCGGCTGAGGGATGGGCATGACTCTTTTTTTCTCTCTCTCTCTCTCTCTCTCTCGATACTTCGGCATTTTCGCTCGAGTGTTTACGGAGACGGGGGGAGCGGGAAAACGCGCGCGCCCGAGAGTCGTTTGGCCATTCATAGAGCCGTTAGCGGGACGAGGTCGATCGGGCCTTGATTAAATGGCTCCTTTTAATTCCTCCACGTCCTCTGCCCCTCGCCTCGCGCAATGAAAGTCGCCGGATTAGAGATTTTTTACCTCCCCTCCACGCATCAACGTAGTTCGGCCTGCTTTTTCCCTATTCCTCTTCCACTCGTCGATTTCGTTGAAACTCGGCGTTCCGATCTCTCTTGGAAAAAAAAATAGAAAACTGGGCTAATCACTCGCTTATACGCGGTCGCTCGGAATTAAGTTGGTTAATCTTCTCAAAAAGCTAACTGTATGCTTTTGATTTTTCAACCAATTTTCTCTCGTTTCTCCAGTGTAATTATAAGCGGGCAAATAATCGGCAACGATTGCTCGGCTTAATTTCACCAATTACCTCCTGCGCAATCGCCGGGTGGATGTTTAAGGAGCGCGTTGCCAGCGTTTGAAGACATACAGAGCAAGGGGTTTAAAAATTTAGCTCTTGTTCTCGAGTCATCGCTTGGTAGTGAGGAACAAAACGCCGAAGGAACAATGAGGAGCAGCAGCTTATAGCCGACTCTTCTCTCCCCTTCTCCTTGAGTCCCATTCATCCTTGGCCCACGCGCTCCTCTCTATTCCGGCGCGCGAGAGCCGCGGAAAGCATCATTATTCCTCTTATCACCGCAGTTCCATGCGCAATTCCGATATGCACGCGCGCGACCCTTACACGGTCCCCCTTGCACCAGCACACTCCTCTCTCGTCTTTTGAATACGCCAAGCCGTGTTTTATTCAGACCCGATACGTCTCGCAGCAGCTCTCTACCGATGCACCGAGCCACTCGACTTGCCTATCCGTCCTGCTTTCTTCCCCTTCGCCTGCGTATATGCATACATACAGTACAATGCCCTCTGCTCTCCCTTCTTATTCTTCGGCCACTCTTTACGCACTACGATTGCGATCGCGAAGCTGAATGGTTAATTGACGAGAGAGAGAGAGGGAGAGTGAATGGCTCTCTGGCTCATAGCTCGAGGAAAGGCGGGAAGAGAGGGCGGGCTCTCTTTGGGCTCGATGAATAATTAGAGAAGCGCGACGATGATTATTCTTCATCTCGCGCGAGCATATTGAAATAGGCGCTGATTTTTGCATCGATAAAAACGAGAGCTGGAGAACGCTCGCGAGAACGCCCATTTAATAAAACAAAGTTTGGATAAGCCAATCTCATTTAGAGAAGAGAGAGAGAGAGAGAGAGAGAGAGAGAGAGACACTGAGCCGAGTCGTCGCGCTAATTCCTTATACGGATATGCAATCAGCGACACACGCTTCTCTGGAGAAATAATCGAGTCGTTATAACGAGACGGAGCGGCCGGCGCGCGCGAACTAAGTCGCCATCTCTCTATAATGTAAGTCAAATCTGCGCCGGCGGGACGAGCGAGGGAAGAGGAGGCGGGAAGGTTAAAGCAAACGTCGACGTCGTCAAGACCAAGGAAGTCCCCTCGGTCGAAAGCCTTGGCCGTACTATTCATTAGTTCATCCCCGCGACGCGGCTTCTCTTCTATCTCTCCCTCTCTGCGCGACAGGAGTCTCCTCCTCAATTACGCGGCTGACTCGCTAGCCCTCTCACCGAAGCTTCTTTGCGCCGATGGATCCGGAAATTTCATTCGAGCCTTCCTCTCTCTTTCTCTTTTGCTCTTCGACGAGCTTCAACACCCGGCTAATTCTAGAGGTGCTCTCCTCTTTCTCTCTCTTTAGAGGGCTGTACTTTCATCTCCCTTTCTCGCGCGCTCCCGGATAAATTAACCGTCCGCTTAAGTAAGCTCACCTATTACTGCGAGCCTCCTAGAAAATCCCGCTACTTCTCAATCTATAGGCAGAGATCCATTGTTCCGTTTATACAAATTATTCTCGAACAAAAATGTACACGTGCATCTCACTCGTCCGGGAGCGTCTCCATATCCGAATTTTCCGAGGAGCCACACAGCCTCGGATGCCGAGATTGTCGCGCTAAAGCTCAAAACGGGGGTAAAGGAGATGCGCTCGCCGAGCCGTTGGCAGAAAGTAAGGGCCGCTCGTCTTGAGCAATTTCGCCGGAAAATACGATAATAACTCTTGTCACAATGGAGAGGTCTAAAGGTGCGCGAGCGCGCGAGAGCTCGCGATAACATTGCCCTGTCGCGCACTCGGAAAACTCATTAAAGACTCCATTACGCGAAGAGCAGCCCACCCGAACCCCCCTTGCGGCGATTCTCTTTCTACTCGAGACACTTTCTTTGGCCGACTGCGCGGACCCTTTCCCCAAGCTACACCCCGCTCATCCGGAGAGCTTGTGGATTCTTCTTTTTTTTATCGTTATAATTGCTTTACATTACTACTGCTGCTGTTGGAGGGAAATACGTAGGAAATGCTGTATGTTTTTTTAATATTAAGTAACGAATTTTAATGTTCTTAAGGTGCTTCTGCAGAGGAATAAGATTATGATGTTGGTGAAAAATAGATTTGGAATCTTTCGAGGACAATAGAAAAGAAGCCACGTAACGAGAATTTATGCTGTTTACCGAGGGTACACGTACTTAGTCTAGCGGCTGGCCAATAACTGCTCGATAATTGGGGGAAAGCATTCTTATCGGCAATTCCGTATAATGCAAAGAGGAGCATAAGCATTAAGTTTTAATGGCTATAGTCCTACAAGTGTATACTACAAGTCCTCGGGTTAATACTACAAAGGGATATACCAAGGGAGATGTACATAACAGTAGCTATAGAATTAACGACGAGAGGGGAGGAGTAGGATAGCTACGTGTGAGCTTACAAGACGAATAAGATCCAAGAAGACTTTTGGTAAAGTCCCAAGCCCCTTCACTGGGCTTTCGCTTCTATACGGCGACGATGGTAATTCGATAAACGCTCGTACAGGGGAGTCGAAAGCGAACGGTGCGCGGGATAAAACTGGGGGCCAAGCAGGATCTCCAAGAGATAGAGAGCGATTAATTTTTGACGAGTTTCATCGGGAAGTGGCGGTATTCTGCTGCTATGTATCTGTTGGCAAATCCGAGCTCATTTATTTACGAACATTGAATTGGGTGGCTCTGTGGCTGTGTGTGTGTCGGAATACGCTGGGAAATCGGGTTATACTCGGGCGCGTCGCGTGGCGATTGGAGGAGGGTAGAGAGAGAGAGAGAGAGAGAGAGAGAGAGAGGGGGGGCTATATACGCAAATGGGAAACGTTCGATTTCCGATGGTCCTCCCCGGGATCGATTGCAATCTGCGCGCCTCGATTTGAATTCATTAGCATACATGCATGTCTACGCGTGATTATGCATGCCGGTGCACTGTACCTCTCTCTCGCTCTGTTACCTACTATACCCGCATACGCACTGATACGCACTGGCATTCGAGCGAATACGCCTACAGGGTATATGTGTACATATATATAGAGAGACGACAGCTATGGGCGCTTCCAGCGTCTATTCTTGACTGATAAGTTTGCTCGAGTACTTAGCGAACTTGCGGGCCACGTGTATACACTTTTAAGGGGATCGCGGGAGCTGTTATTCTCTCTTGCGAGTATTTTGAAACTCCTGTAGAGCCGGGTAGGTCGGCTATTTTTATTGCGGCAAACTTACTTGGAAATTATAAGGATTTCAAATACCTGAATAAAGCAGAATGAAATAGCAGTAGCCCGGAGAACGTATTAGAAAAAAGGGAAGGCTAGCTAGCTTAGACTCTTATTTAAAACATTAGCGATTCAGTCGAAGCGCAACGTACGAAGGGTCGATAAAGTTAGACCGAGGAGGTATGACGGGAGTATACAGTGCGTGTTACCGCGACACCTATAGGACAAGGAGGCTCGCGGAGCCGAGGAGGACGACAACGAAATTTGCTCGGGCCCGCAGCGGTGTATTAGAGCCAGTAACAATGACGCGACTCTCCAGGGGAGGGAGGAGAAAACGGGGGATCTTCGTCGCTCTCCCTCTAGTCGCGAAGGCACATAATTCCCGAGCGAGCGGGAGCGCAAGCTACGAGAGCACACCGAGGAGGCTTGAAATTTCTTCGACGCGTGAGGAGCGAGAGAGAGAGAGAGAGAGAGAGAGAGAGAGAGAGAGAGAGAGAAGCTGAGGCTGAGGTGACTCGAGTAAACGGCGAGCTCCTTTTCCGCTACTTCGCCAATATGCACTTCGCGAGACTTCGAGGTTCCCACATGCACGAGTAGACACGCCGTATGGCTCTTACTGCCTCGCCTGCCACTCGAGAGGATGTCGTTATGTGTGTACGCCTGAAGCTCGTGCGCCTCTCTTGACTTTTACTTCGCTTGGAAATGCTGCGTTAGTGCGCTCTTCTTGCTTTTTCGAGATCCCCGGCCTTTTCAACATTTTATGCCTAGTGCACAACTGCAGGATAAGGCTTGTATAGGCGTAATTTATAGTAATTTTATTACTAAATCTTATGTTAAGTTAACCTTAAAATAGAACAACATTTTTTAATTTGTAGAAATAGAATTCAATGAAGTTACAAAAAAATTTAACTGACTTGATCTTTTTATATTGTAATGTAAGATTTAGATACTGTGCTTAGTTTGATGGTTTAGGAATTCACTACCGAAACTACAAACTCTTTAATGTATTCTTTTGTTTCACCGGGTCTAAATGGTTTATAGAATCTCTATATTTGCCTATCTTTAAATGAAACAATCTGTGTTTGCATTGATAACGCTTATATAAAAGTTAACAATCATAATAATAATAATTATAGAACACTGTTATTTAATCTTAACTTATCATATTCATCAAATTGTTTCCGTTTAAATTTGAACCAAAACTAATTTAACTTTTGCTCTTGCGAATTTAGTTGTCCACTGTTTGAATTATATTTTACCAAAACTTTACTTAAACTTTTCCTTTCAATTGTTTTATCCTTTATTTATCCGGAGACTTATTATTATGAAAAAATTATAAAAGTCCGTCAAATGCGAGAAGCGTTTGTAAGAGCATCTTCCTAATAATGCTGCGTGACATTATTCTATGCTATTTTTTCTTGGCAGTCTCGCATTAACGCAAATGAACGTCACAGATGGAAAAAGTCTGTGTGATATGTGTCGAAGAATAATTCACGAAAATTGCGTTTTCTTGTCAATTATTTAAATCAAGTGTCAAAAGTGAAACGCCGAATATCCAGTACACATATGGTAGTAATTAAATATCGAGAGGGTAAAAAAAAATCAATGCTATGTTAATGTTGTCAGAATGAAAGTTTACCATTGCATCGCAATTTTCCTACCTGCTAGTGTATTATTAACCAGTGTTGGTAGACGATTTGTTCGCTGAACTAGCAAATTGCAGTGAAAAATTGTTCGCGGAATCGTAGAGCTACTTGAACACTCGTTACAGACTTGGAAGAGGTTTGTAAGCTAATTATCGATAATCACGGAAAAAGTCGGCGTTTATGTAGTTAACTTCTTTTCACTGTAATACGATATCAATTCGAAAAAGCACCTGTGCAATTATGATGCGTTAATTCTTATTTTATTAAAGCTATATACGAGAAAGCTAACAGACTCTTAAATTTATCTTTATTTAATAACCTACTTCAGGGACATTATACTAAAATTATGAAAAATGATTACTTGATCGTTTGCAAGTCCAATCTCGTTTGCCTCATAGAAGTTACTTGAAGGAAATCGATTTACACGAGAGTCGACTTTGGAGCGCTACGCTCAAGCTCTCCTTGAAATCCTTTAACGTAGTTTCGCGCCTTAGCGAGAGATGTCAGCAGTCGTATCGTTGCAGCCTGCTTAATTTTCCATCGTCCTCGTTGCCTCTCTCATCTCCGTCTTCAACCTTTTAATGGCACAAAATCTTTTAAGCTCGCAATCCAATCATTGTCAAACTTGATGTTGGATTTTCATGAAATCTGTAACGTTACATGATAAAATTGGAAGTTAGTGCGGAAAAGGGTTGAAGGATTAGAACTCGACTTTAACGATAATGCAATTTGTTTCTAAAACTTAAAGTTTTAACCGATCAGCGTTAACGTTTTGTTTATTGAAAAATCGCCGTTAACTGTTTTGCAAGAGGATTTTTCAAAATTTTGTTAAATTTTTTATTTTATTCATACGATTTAATGTATTACTATTGTATAAAAAGCGATTAAATCTGCGATCAAAGAAATTTCAAAAACCAACCCAAGAGAGTCGGGGCGGTATTCGATCGAGTCACTGAAAAAAAAAGAAAATCTGTCCGATCGCATTCCACATCGCGGTTCCGCGGACTGGCTTGTCGTTCTTTCGACTATGCGACACAGTCGAGAGGCAGGCAAGATGAATACTCTGAGAGGGAGCTTGGAGAGCGGGGGAGGGACGCTAGAACGCTAGCTCGCGGAGTAATAAACGTCGCAGCGACGAAAACTTGGCCGTTCATAAATTGCCGGAAGTTCCCTTCTTATCGCGTGGAAGCGGCTTCGGGGTTGCCTCTTCAACTCCAGTCCTTCGTCTCTCTCTTTCTCTCTCTGATTTATCGCCGAATAGTCGGAGCCGCGAGTAATACTTTAGTAACGCCCCGAAAAAAAAGACTCGCGTTCCTCGCGATGGCTTTTAGATTGGAAGAGCTTAATTAAAAGCTCAAATTGCGATTGCGAATCGCGATGTAGGATTAGCGAGACAGCGAGGAAAAACTCCACAACTAGGGTATTAGCTTCTATCCTTGCCAAATTACGTGCACTGTTTGCTTTTTTACTTGATCCGGATATTTTTAAAGTTTCATATTTTAATTGTTTTCCTACAACATTGTTTTGTCGAGAAGGGAAAGAGAAAGAGGAATAGGAGAGAGGCATAACGGCAGGTACATTCGCGGTGCATTTCGCTCGAGAAAGTAGCAGCAGCAGCACCGGGGCAAACACGCGCGGCTGGGTTAACGGGAAGACGACGCGCGCGCAAGCTCGGAGCTTGCAGTAGCGCTCGCGGCCGGCGAAAGTTATAACACCGGCTGATAATACTAATTACGCCAACTAATTAGATCAGCAGTTAGCTTAGCGCGCGGAGCAAACTCGAGCAGACGGCGCGCCCTGCTGCGGGATGTTGTGCCGCTAATGCTGCCACACCACTGCCGCAGCAGCGAGAAAGAGAAGCGCGCCCGACTGTGCACAGAAGGCGCCGCTAAGTTCGCGCTTTGTTCCCCCCCTCTCTCTCTTTCTCTTTCTCTTCAAAACTTTACTCTTACGCTCTTTTCAGCTGCACCTACCCGCCCCCCCCCCCCGCCCCCCTGGCTTACCTCGACGCTTAAACGCGCGCTTGGCAATTTTCTTTGTGTGTAGACCCCCTTTTCCTCCTCACCTTCTTTTCCATTTGCTCATGATTAGCAAGGACTATCTGCGTTATTTTGCTCGCCCAAGCTTATCCGGGTCAAGGACTGGTTTTTCTAACGGATTTCTTATTTCTGCCTGTAAATTTTTAATTTATTTATATTGACGTATATGTTTGAATTTAATGCAAACAATAAAATTCGACGAATCGGAAACCCTTATAAAGATATAGTTTATTTTTGAAAAATTTTCGAGCGAATTCAATAGGACCGCGCAATATACGGATACATAGGACAGGCACTCCAACGAAAATTCAAAAAAATTTCGGGGAAAAAAGCACAAGTACGTATAGCGCTGGCAGGGAGCTTACATACGCACAGGCAGGTATATTAGCCGCTGTGTGCGGTGGAAGGATGGGGCAAAGAGCTTTCATCGCGACAAACGTGCACAGCCGGTTTCAGGTCCCAGGCGCAGATCGGATGTCCCGCGCGCGCGCTCGCGATCGAAAAGCTTACCGCGCGACAGGCTGAGGCTTGCGGGGAACTGCGAGGCGTCGTCTCGTCGTTCTCTCGGTGCGATATCTTCCACCCGGGACGGAAGCTCTCTTCCTCTCTCGAGCTGGCGGTAAACTCGTTTCCCGTCTTGCCCCCTTCCCCTCCATACGTCTCTTCTCGAGTTCGCTCGGTACGTCTCGACACTCGGCGAAAAGAACGTCTCCCGCGGGTCTTTGCCCGTAGATGTATACCTTTCGCCGCAGTGTGGGTGTCCCCCTCAGCTGTCTCTCTCACTCCCAAAGGACAAAACAATTTTCGAAAGGTCAGTCTGCTGGAAAAGCGGACCGATGGGAGGGAGGAGAGGGATCCGCCCGCACGGACCTTCGACATAAATCGCCGTCTCGTAGATTCTCGAGGCTGTATCCACGATAGTCTTGACAGCTTTTGATTTTGGCTTATCTCCTTTATTTATTTATTTCTTATTTCAGGCCTCGTTTTCCGAAGTCTATATATTTATTATTTTATAGTCGCTCTAATATTAAATCAGCCAAATTCAGTTTTTCAAATTTTACAGTTTTCTAGTGTGTCGTTAATAAATTGTACAACGATAGTGCATAAAGTTTACAGAAGGGAATGCGATACATAAAACATCTTTGCGGCGCGAGTGCATTGCGACGTCTTTCGAAACGGATAACTTGTTATTTACGGTCCTATAAAAAAAAGTTAATAAAACGCCTGTCAAACGGGCTTTTGTATGGCTCGAGTATACCGCTTGTTAAAAAAAAGATGGAGGAAATTTAATATCAATCTATAAAAGGGTAGTAAAGATAGTGTGCAAACACCGCACAAGAGATTTATTAGACGTTAACTCGGTAAACGTTTCTCTATCTCTCTCTCTCTACCTCGTTTTCGGTTAAGAGCACAGTGCGTTTCGACTAGACACGAAATTACGCGAATTAACGCTCTCGCGTTAAAACGCAGAAACTCGTTGAAAAAGAATGAGCAAGAACAAAAAAAGGAGAATAAGGATAGTAACAAGGTTAAATTGAGCGATATCCGCGTAGTACAGAGTCTTCTTAAATTGGATATTTCTCCAAGTGCTCTCTTGCAAAATTAATCATCGTCGTCGTCGTCGTCGTCGCGCGCGGGGGTCCGAAGAAACTTAATTAAATTCCGCCGCAAAATCATTTATCATACAACCCAATACAACCCGTTGTACGTATAAACCGGAAGATCTCGAGCCCCTTCCACCCTGTACACCCCCACTTGTGACCAAGGGGCTCTGTCATAAAAGTTCAATCTTAAATATGAAATTACGTTGGAAAAAAGAAAAATCCCTGGGCCTGGCCTAGCAATTAATCTAAACGAAGGAAAGCGGAGTAAGTAGATAGAGGAGCCTAGAGGATATCTGTACGTACACGAAAGCTCGCTCGTGGGATACGAAAAGGATAACTCTTATAATTGCGTCGGTAAATCAAAGAAGCGCTTCTTCGCGAGAGTTGTCGCGCGGCCTACGTGCATGGGCCTATCAAATTCAGCTCTATCCTTTCCGTCATTTTAAATAACTCTCTTTCTCATTTTATTTTCTTACTCTCGCGAGATGCGAAGAAATTTACCAATGGGTGTACAGGCAGTACAGCGCGAGACGAAGTTCCGGAAAGGACGTTGATGCATATTGTCCATTACGCGCTGTACTCGGAATATCTGCGGGGCTGTTTTAATTTGCCTGATGGCTCAGGATTATTCGGCTGCCGAGAGAGAGGGAGCTCAGGTGCGAAAGGACACGCCAAGTTGACACAGGCTTGCTACGCTCGTTTTCTTAATTTACTGGAAAATATCGCGGGCGGCTTATGCCGGGCGAGCGGGAGGGAACGCGTCCGAGGGAGGGGCTGTTTCGAGTGCATTGACGCTTAAAATGCAAACGCGTGTGCGCAAGCAAGCTGGAGAGGGTCTCAACGACGGGGACAGTGTGGAGAGAGAGTGAGAGAGAGAGAGGATGAGTGTAGAGGGGGGAAAAAGAGAACGAAGGGAAATCCACGGATAGCAATTAAGCGGATGGATGTTATTTATTACGTAATAAATAAACAAGCTTAATATTCGCTCGATAACAGTATCGCGAAGAGGAGATGGGATTGAACCGAAGGGAAAAAGAGAAGAAATAAAAAAGGAACGATGAAAGCCGACGCGAGGGGAATTTGATGAAGTAGCGTTGGACAACACAAGAGAAGTGCCGCAGGACGAGCCTATGATAGGTGTGCGCACACAACACTTGACACTCTACTTGTATTTCAACGTTTACTCTTTTCTCTCGCGCTTTTTCTTTGTATACCTTCATGCGGAAAATAATCAATCGCGATAGATCAATTATTATTCGGCTCGCGTTTCTTAGGCTAGACATTTGTATCTACCACAGAAATACATAAACTGGTAATCGAGTATCGATTTCTTTTTGCAATAGAGCTTTCGATAATAAAAGCGTAAAGTTTGAAAAAAAAATTAAGGCGTATCCTCAAATTGATTGATCCATCAATCGGTATAGTCAAAGCTCTCTTAAGAGAGAGAAAGAGCGGGCGCTTCGCTTGTAAAATTGCCCGATAAATTATTTAAATTAAGAAAATAATCTCTCGATGAGCGCACGCGCGCGCATGTACGTGTTTCTCGTTAGTCGTTATACGCGCGTACTCCACCTTTATAAATCACAAGATTATTGCGAACACACGCGGAACCTCCCAGCTTGTACAAAGTATAACGATAAGCCACCTTTTACTCCTTTATATGCACAATAAATCTCTAGTCACACCAACGCCATTCGCCCATTAACAGGTTAAACAATGTTTTCATAAACATTCCCTCGTCATCGAAGCTGCTCCATCGCGAATGCATAATTCGGAATTCGAAGAAACGAGGTAGGCAGAATCTCTCCCTCGTACAGGCTTACATTTTATCACAGCCGGTTTAAATGAAATGTCTCCGTTGCATGTAATAATCCTATCGACAGGTCGAGGGGGGCTTATAACCGAATTTACCTCTTTCGCAGCTCTCGCGCCCGAGAGATGAACGGCCGGACTTGCCAAGAGCCGATGGATACTCAGAGCCAGCGGAAGGGGTAAAAGAAAGCGCGAGCATCCCGGGCAAAGAAAGGCAGAAGTCAATTTCGCGAGATAGCTCTTTCTCTCCTTCTCCCTGTCGTCCCGTTAATTTCCATAAAAATTACCTGCTCGGCCCTGCCGTCGAACCGAGAGCAATGAGAGTAATTAAGCAGAAACAGCCGGCCCTCTCTCTCGAGCAAGAGACACCAGCTTCCATTAGCCCTCAGCCCTCTCTCTCTCTCTCTCTCTGTTTTCTGTATGCAGCGCTGCACTTGTCTTTCTCGGCCCTGGGATATGTGCGGGGACAGGCGGTCTCCCTCCTCCTCGAGCTCCTATCTCTTCTCCTCTTTTCTCCTGGCATTAATTTATTTATCGAGCTTCGCCGGAGATAAGTGCGCGCTCGCGAGCTCCTGAGTAGGGTGCCAGGGGCAAACTGCCTTCCGTATTCTAATTAAAGGCGTATGCAA
The DNA here is from genome assembly GCA_030522585.1 of Anagyrus pseudococci. Classification (NCBI taxonomy): domain Eukaryota; kingdom Metazoa; phylum Arthropoda; class Insecta; order Hymenoptera; family Encyrtidae; genus Anagyrus; species Anagyrus pseudococci. Next base: position 52,391 of record JAPYYQ010000714.1, on the reverse strand, counting down.
CGCTGGCGCGTCGACTCTTTGCTCCCGTCTCACGACGAATTCGCCTCTGCATCGCTCTGCCTCTCCTCATGCTACTTCCTCCTTCCTTTCTCCCTTTCTCTTGCCTTCTCTGCCTCTCACATGGCTTATGCTGCATACCTCGTCGCGCCGCGATGTGTACAGAGTCAACGTTTTCGAAGCCTCCTTACTTATAGCGATTCGCGCTCCGGTTATTCGTTTAAACGGATATTGCCGTACAGTAACCTGAGAGTTTCGCACTTTTCCACTCGAGCGTGTTCGTTAAAATCGAAAAATGCGCGAGATTGTTTTTTACGCTTACGCGTATTGGTAGACGAGCGATAATTGCCGCCTCGCCCGGGCGCGTATCGCCAATTGTGAAATCAACAAAAAGCCCCGTGCGATTTGCCACTCGTTTAATTGGATATCTTCCCCAAATTAGCTGTCGTTTATTACACCCGCCCAGCCCCCCCCCCCCCTCCCCCCGTGCCCGACGATATATTAATTTGCATCGCTTCGCCGTCAGTTATTTAAATGCGCTAAAAAGAACATAATGTCGCGCATGTGCCCGAGGGGAATAAATAGGGAGATAGGGAAAGTCGCGCATGAAAACGTATGTATCACTTGAGCTTCGATAATTGTGAAATCAACAAAAAGCCCCGTGCGATTTGCCACTCGTTTAATTGGATATCTTCCCCAAATTAGCTGTCGTTTATTACTTCCTCCCACCCTCTCTCGCGTGCGCGCGCGCGAGAACGACTTTAATTATTATAAAAATCAAATACGTCAATTTGCGAGTAGGCGATATAATTATCGAGGCTAAATTCCAAGCGACAGTTGGCAGTCGAAGGCTCCTTCTCTTTCGCGCAGGGGCATAATTCACAGAGCGAGGCGTACACACTTACATGCATAATTGTAGCCGTTTACCTTAGCCCCGAAGTCTTAGAAGCTACAATTTAACAGTCGATCGGGCCGTAGTGTCTCTCGAGCCAAGAGCAACTCCATCAAGCTGCTGCGCGACTCGTAATTAACAAAGTGAATATTGCAATTACGTGCAAGTGTCGACAGATAGAGAGGGAGGCAGGGCGAACGGGAGAGCGACGTCTAGGGGCGCTGCTAAGTGCTGCTATGATAATGTGACGTGGCGCGCGATATTGTGCGCGCGGCTCTCGAGATTTCGCCATGGGCCCTCCCCCTCGACTGCGCCAGCGCTCGAAGGAGCCGGAGGGGCCGAGCTGCGCGATCTGCCCGCCAGAGACGGGGAGGAAGGGAGAGACATTAGCGGACGTCGGCAGGTACGCGTGCTCTCGGCAAGGGCCGCACGTCCGGCGCGCCGGGGCCGAAGCCCATTAAAAGTTTCACTTGCTTCTCCTCGACCTCCTCCCACTCCCTGCCTGGCATGCCCCTCTCCCCCCCCCCCCTCCTGCACCACTACTCCTTGGCGCTTCGGCTAAGCTCTTAAGACCGATACAAGTTTCATCGAGAGCCCAGCCGAACATCCTCCTGCTGCTGCTGCAGCTCTAGCCCTCTCTCTCTCTCAAGCTCTGCAAATTTCTCCTTTCCTCCTCTAACTACACCCACCTCCAGATCTCTCTACTGCTGCTGCTGCGCTGCTGCTGCTGCTGCTGCTGTCGGGGACACTTTGAGCGCGACTCGAGAAATTGACAGCTAATTGAAGCTCGCGGATTATCCGACGATTGGCTTGGTCAGATTTTTCCTTCCTTCTTTCTTATTTTCTTGCTCTCTTCAAACTGACGATGCTACTTGGACGCTACTGCTAGAGGAAAATTCAATGCAACTTGCGCCCCGACGACCCGCTCTCTTTCTCTCTCGTTTATAGCGCACGCGAGCTTTTTGCTTCTGGCTGTTTCATACCTTTTCCATGGAAAGTTTTTCTACTTGACGGATAACTTATTCCCTGGGAAATTATTTATTTATTTTTTGCACAAGTTCGCGTAGGTTTTAATTAGGCATCTTCGTTACAAGATTAGTTTATCGGGATGAAAGGCTGGTTTACTTAATGAGCAAGTCTTTTAAATTGATCTTTTCTTTATTCGTAAAATTGTATTATAATTTAATGATTTTCTCGAGACATGTAGGGAATATTAAAATGTTTCTGGCTCGCTTTGATAATTAAAAATACCTGTTATGTAGGCTGATGCAAATACACGGTGAAGAATTTATATTTACGAGTCGTATAATGTCGAAATTGAACTGAGAATACTACTGAATATCGAAATAATTTGGCACGTTTCGTTCGGCCAAAGTGCGATTTAATGCAAATTTCAAACTGCCGCTGAGCATCAATCCCGATTAACTAAAACGCGGCTCGTGAATTTTTCAAGCCCCAAAACCATTGACGCGGTGTAATGTACCAATAACGTGAAAATTTCAGCGCAACGCGCGCATAAATAAGCGAAATAGTCATCGGCATAAAGGCTGTCTTATGCCAGTTGATGCGAACGGAAAATTATGCGATTTTGCAAAGTAGCTATAAATAAGAAAAGAAGAAAAAAGCGAGAGGGAAAAAGAAGCGGCATACGCCTGCCAATGCATTATCAGTAGCGAGGGGGGAGGCTCTCTCTCGCGACGCGGACTTTTACGAGCGCGGCACGCTATAGGAGAGAGTGAGAGAGAGAGAGAGAGAGCTAGAAAGCGCTGTTTCGGCTGCTCTGACGCCTGACGCGCGCGATACATCAAGCTCTGAATAATGAACGAGCGCCGCGGCAGTTTCGTAGCGAAAGAAAAGCCGAGATGCCGGGGTGATGAAAGATTATTGCCCTGACGCGCGGCTAAATCACGCGCCCTCTCTGCGTCATTTATCGATACGAGAGAGGGAGAGAACGAAGGGGATGATAAAAAGAATAAGAGCTCGGCCGGCTCGCTCTCGCCTCCTAACCCAGATGCGAGCGACTAATTGCGGATTATTCGTGGGACACGCGGCACTGCGGATTAAGGCCAATTGGAATTTACGATTGAGCTCGCGGCCAATCATCGTAATGGTCGCGCGCTACTGGCGCACTCGGGGAGGCGATTTTCAGCGGCAAGCTGTTAGGAAATCGGTGGAGAGTGACCGAGACAGTTGTTCACGGGTTGCGGCTTTATATTTCCTGAATTTCTTTTGAACTTTCTTTCTTAGCAAATTTTTATTTCATCAACTGTTTTCTTTTCCGAGCTTGCAAAAACTTCTCAACACTCGCTTGAGTGGTTTCCATGTCAATGTTCAATACTATTTATATAAAATGAAATATGTCTATCGGTGTTTCACAAAACAATCGTTGAATCAAGAAAAAGCTTGGAGCCTATGCTGGGCTTGTTTTACTGCCGGATTCTTAGAGCCTATCCCCTGACTCTTCCTTTCTCGAATTAGCTCTTCGGCGAATATGTTGAAATTGCGAAATCAATGTTTCCCAAGGCCCTCCTTTTCTTCATCGGCCTCGTATATCAGCCGGTCTTTCTCGAGCCAGCGAAGAATAGCGCCGTATAAATTCTAAATTTTTTTCCGAATCGCGAAAATTTGCGCTTGCGCGCGCGAGAAAGAGAGAGAGAGGGACCGACCATCCGGCTTGAATTTGAAATGACCGGCGAGAGATGGGCTCTCTCTCTCTCTCTCGCGCGCGCGCGCAAGCGTTTGAGAGGGTACACAGAGCGGCAGCGCGGCTTTGGGTTTACACAGGTAAATCCTTGTTTTATTCATGCGCGCTCTCCCCTGCGCGCGAGCGCGCGTCCTTTAAAGGGCGCACTAACACCTTGGAGGGCCTCTGCTGCCGCGCGGCCTTCTCTCCCCGTGGCTCTCGCTCGTAATCCTTTTGCTCTATACTCCGCAGCCTCTGTCCTCCTACTCCTGTTTTTCCCTTTTACGTCGATTCCTCTGCTCCGGTGGAGCGCGCTCCTGCCCCCCCCCCGCTCGGGCCGCGCTGCCGGCACGCCTGAATTATTAAAACGGCCCGAGGACGACACTCGCCGCAACGGCAGCGCAGCGTTCTAACAGGGGCCCCCGCGACTATAGCCGCGCGACTCGTGTAAAGAATAGAGGGCCGGCTATTTGCATATAATGCGCGCGTAGGCTGCTCTCGACGCTCGCGGGACGACCAAACGATTGCGCAGCCCTCTACACGTACGTACAACGTCGGAGTTGCAGCGAGAGAGTCTTCTTCTTCTTCTTTTCTCCCTGGCTCGTTCGTCCGTTAGCTCGGCGAGTAGTTGCCTTTTGCCTCTTGGGGATACAAAGGAACTTGCCGTGTAGATCCTAAGTTGGGAAGGGCCGGGAGGCCCGAACGCCCTTAGAATTTCATTGATTTGCCACCGCTCTCGCAAGTTCTCGGACTTTTCTTTGAAACTTGCGCCCCCGCGCTGTAGCGAGCGGCCGTTATACTTTTTCAATGAATTTCGAGTTTCCTATTTTGTTGGATGATTTTTCTTACAAATTTACTCTACGTTACGTACATAGACGTAAATTCTTCGATATCGTACGTAGAAAATTATGTATCGAAGGTAATTTATTGAAGGTTCGAGATAAAATTTAAAAAATACGTATTGCAAGCGTAGATGAATAACGAGGAAGAGAGGAAATAAGTTGAAAAGTAAGGATCGACGAGACCTCCCGACGGCCTTTAAAAATTAGTCGATGAACGAGGTAGTACGAGAAGCGAATAACGTACGAGAGATATAGGCGGGGAGCGAGGCCTCGGGAGATCCGTAGATTTCCTGCTGCTGGAGCTTTCGGACGTCCCGGAAAGTGTAGGTGGCAGAAAGACGAATGCTCAGCGGCCCTTATCGCGACGCAGCCGGATTTCCATCCGCGGACGACGATCTTTCGAGGATATAGCTGCCGCTGGGGTGGCCGACCCTCTGTGAACTTTGCTCCGTTCGGAGAGAGGGGCCAGAGAGCTTTCGCACCACGGAGCTTTTTCTAATGTCACGATCCACGCGTGCGTGCATATAATGCCAATGCTCGGCCGCTATACCCTCTGCCAATGATGTGTATTTGCCGATCGTTTCTAACGATCTATCATTCACGCGCAGCTGGGCGTTTGGGATTTTTCGCCTTTCTGAAAATGACCGTGTTCGTTGCAATTTCATGATTCCCAGGGGGACAGGGCCCGGGCCGAGGAGGAAATGCCGGAATTCTTGGTTTAGCATAAAAGCGCGATATTTAATAATAGGAAAAATTCAGACGTGAGAGTTATGAAAGCAGCCAGAAGAATGCCATAAACGTCGGCAGGTGCGGAATGTTTTTTTGAACGCCCCCCCGAGAGGAGGCTTAATGCCTTTTCCCCCTGGAAGGCTTCGATGAATTATTGTAACTGCCGCGCGCTATTTTGATGAAGCTTATTATGGAGCGCGTGAAAATGAAGTATTCCGGAATTTATACCATTGGAGAAATGACTTTTTTTTTCTAAAGAGTCATTATGCTTTAATGTGAACATTTCAAATTCTTCCTTGGAAAATACAAATATTTACCGATAATAATTGAACATTTTTTATTGGTAAATATTGAGTGTTCGCTTTTGTATTGCTAAAATTGAAATCGTAGGAGGGAAAAAGCAATACTTCCAATTTAAATTTACCAGATTACCGGAGTGGCTAGGCCTGAATGATCCTTTGCTATACCTACACCCGTAGCTCATCCCGCTTTCCAAAGCCTTTCCAAGCATCTCTCTATCTCTCTCTCGCTCTCTCTCTCTCTCTCTCTCTGTCGCAACGATATACCTTTCCATTTCAAAACGGTAATTCCGCGTCTCCGGCACACCCTAGCAACTGCCGCTCATCGATTTTCCTCTCTCGGCTTTCTCAATCTCAGGGACACACATCCCTCTTGCTCTGGCTGTGAGTACACGCGCCCACGCGTGTGAGGCACTCCGAACGGCAGACTTCTTCAGCTTCGCGTGAATTCACGCACGTACGAACACCCAAGGGACGATCCTTGCGCGCGACTCTCTCTCTCTCTCTCTCTCTCTCTCTCTCTCTCTCTCGTCTACCTCACTCGTCCTCGGCTTTACTCGTCGGATGAATTCAGTATGCTTACTCGAGAAATTCGTTTAAAATCTTTGCTGAAGTTGCCGTAGTATAGACGGAATTGCGACGCAATCGAGGTATAGAACGCGGCTACGGCTTTTCTGGGCTTTTTAATTTGTAAAACTTTATATTTTCTGTTTTATCATGCGAATTGAAAATATTGTTTTTTTTCTTTTTTAAATCTCTCGATTTTTATACGTATGTCTATGGATCAATTTTGTGCAAAAACTAATTGATCGATTTCGATCAAATATAAAAAGTTTGATTGATGAACTCTTGTAAATTCGTATATATTTTTCTTTCATTTCGTTTCTTGTATTTTTAACAAATACTTTTTTTACTACTCTTTTATTAAAAATAACCAATTCATTTTCATTGTCTAACTTTTTAGTATTTTAAAAGAGACTTGTGTAACCGAAAAAGCTCATGTGAAATAAAAGTTACGTATACTAAGCAAAGCTTACATCTAACCGAAAAAACACAAAAAATAAATAACAAAATAATTGTTTTCGTTTTGTTATTATTGTGAGACATTTTTTGTCGTGTATATAACTTATTGATCATATAAAAATTGAAATTCGTTTATAAAATTATCAACGTTACTGCAGTAGTTATCGTTAAAAAATCGTTTACCCTCATAACACACCAGTAATTATTGAGTGAAAAAAAAAAGAAAGCAGCGTCGCAAAGCTATAAAGTCTGGCGAGTAAATAAATTAAACGAAAGACTATAAAATAAGCCCCTCTCGAGTTCTCTTTTTAACGAGGCGATCTACATATATATTGTTATACTATTTCGCTTGCAAGACCTCGAGGAGTCTTTAACAATCGATCAATAACCAATTTGAAACTCGTTGATGAGCCCAATATCACCTCTGCCATTCCACACTTTCCCTTATATACCCCGAGAGAAGCTCTTTCTCTCTACCTACCTTTCTTCCTTCCATCTGCCCTCACGCTTTTGCTATTCGAAAACGTGACGCTGGCCCGGTACGCTCTATAAAAGCTCACCCGCGCCTCCTCTCCCTTTCCGTACACAAAGCTCGGTTTAATTAAAATCGCGCGCGCCTTTTCTTTGCCCCCGGAGAGATATAGGAAAGCGCAGCCGCGCTCCCTCCGACTGATTCGAAAGCAGTCATCTAGAGAGACTGCGAGAGAGGGAGAGAGCACTGCTGTCTTTCTTTAGCCTTTAAAGCCAATGCGATGGAGAGAGGGAGAAAATATTACCGGAAGCCGCGTTAAGGCGAGAATGACGAATGGAAGGAGATATCGAAAGAGCTAGGGAAAGAAGGAGACAGAGAAAGAGAGAAGGGTACAGATAAGGGCTGAAGAGCGGAGGTGCTAGAAGCAATGGCAGGATAAAAAAGGGGGCAAAATAGCGGGGAGTAAGAAAATTGAAAAGCGTGAATATGGATTTTATTATTAAACGAGCGTATATTATTATATACCTCTCTTTTTGATCTATCTCGCAATGATTGTCGCTGGGCTTGTAGACTCTCGAATGCAAAGAGCAATATTTTACAATATTATAAAATTGAAAATCAAATAGGGTCACGCGGAACTCATTGATCCACAAATCAACTTATCGAGAGTAATGAAGCGAGCGTTGAAAATTTCGACGCGCAGAGAAAAGAGGAAAGGAAAATAGCTCGAGAAAGCAAACGTCGAAAGTAAAAGCTCGTCTGGGTCTATTTCAGGCTGCCGATACATCGGGCAATCAAGCCAATGTTGCTTTTTCAATAAACATTGATCTCTCAGGACGTTCTTAATGAAGATGGATAGACAGCGTGTGCAGCTAGACTTCGTGCGAATCTACCTCGCAATAGGGCCAGAGCCTGCATCCGGATAAAGCTCGCTAATGGCGCTTAGTATTCTCGATACGAGCTTTCCGTGCATGTACGTACTGCCACGCGAGTTCGGCTCTCTCCCTCTCTCTCTCTCTCTCTCTTTTCAAAAAAAATAGTCTTTCAACCGTTGGCCCTCTTTTTCTTTTTCTCATTTTCGATTTAGTGCATTTCTGGGGAATATTTTTTTTCAGTTTCTTTTGGCCCTCGGGTAGGGTGGAATGAATGTAATGCTCGGGGAGTAGCGACGAATTGGGTTTTTGATGGAAGAGAGCCGTATTTCGAAATGCATCGCACGTCGGCCATCGGCTTGCTTTATTGGACGTCGCTCGGAAATTGGAGTATTAGAGCGTTATTACCGAGTGGCTACGTTTACTTTGGAATTGTTCGGAAAAAGAATACGTTTGTAATATTTTTCATTTTTTACAGCATAAGCCCCCATTTCATTAATTTTCTCTGTACATTATGTTCAATATTTCATCGTCCCTTCCTATATTATTTTTTTATTCGCGGTGATAAAACCATAACAATCTATTTTCTTTTTACTCTATCGAAGCCACATATCCCGAGGAATCTGCATTTATTATAAGCTCACGGCTGGAAGTACGTAAGACGAAGTTATCTCGTAAATTTCTTTAAAACTTTGCAAACGACAGGGGCTGTACGGAAAAAGAAATGGTCCAGATCGTGCGCTGCGGTTTCATTTATGACTTGGTCATAAAATTGCTCGCACGCCTACACACTGACCATTGTTTGGCGCGATGAAATATTGTGCGGATATGATTTTTGGAAAAATGAAAATTTTGTTAGTTTCTTATACCTATATATAGATTGTGCTTTAAATTTAAGAAATATTTAAAAAAAAAGAAATATGAAGCGATAGTTTTTATTAAAATCTGGTTCAAGCAAAAAACTAAATTTTCCTTCAAAAAAATAAAGGAACAGATAACAACTTTGTACTCGATGATGGAGCAAACAAGGATGAGTCGAATTTAAAGAAAGAGGAGAAGAGACAGAGAAAGAGAGAGAAGTAACATTAGGCATGTGCCCTTATGCCAACATTTGAAGGCAGAAGCGAGCGGGCTGGTTTCCCACGCGATTTTTGTGCTGCTACATGTCCCTAGGGCGCCACCGGGCCTGGCCCATCTTGCCCTGCTCGCTGCCTTTGGCTCTATCTCTCTCTCTCTCTCTCTCTCTCTCTCTCTCTCTGCCGACCGCCGTCATTACCGATAATGACAGGCTGGCGCGCGCGAGAGCCCACTGATCGCCGCTACTATACCGCCAACACCGCTGCCGTTGTGCTTTACATCTGCCCGCGCGCCGCTTGTACATACACGTATATATATATATACGGAGTGCGAGCGCACTCGGTGCAGCCGCGTAAGCCACCGGCGGTATACTTGCGCTTGTCGATTTTCCATCGGCAAGATCGTTGGCCAATCGAAATTTTTGCTCTCCCCACAGTCCTTCCTTACTCCAGCAGCTCTTATTTCGCTCCTCTTTTCTTTCTTTTTCTTTCCTTTCGTTTTGTAAACTCGTATTTTTTCGAGCGAGGGCGAAAAGTATATAAGGCGACGGCTTGGAGTGAGGGAATGGCTTGAGCATGCGTAAATGCTTTGTAGGAGGCGCTATGGTATTCTAATGTTTCCTGTAAATAAAGCAAGTTTTTAATAATCTGAAAACTTATCAGCGTAAATTATCTCGATTCAAAGTCAGTAAAATTGCCTCGCAAAAAACGATCGGATTGCATCAGAGAGTTCGAAAAAAAAAAGAAAAGAAAAGATGAAGAAGAAATTGCAAAGTACCGGAGAGCCCGAATATTGGAAAGTCTTAAAATCGCGCCCTCGATCCTTTGCTATCAAGCAGATCATTTGCATATAACAATGTGGAGGCAAGAAGCCGAGGGACTCTTGGCGTTATATGAGAAGGTGGGGAAGGGGGGGAGAGGGAGGACCGATAAATCAAGCCGCAGAGCCGGGCCACTCATCTGCGCCGATTATTACCCTTCCGGCGCACGCGCGCTTCTTTCTCTCTCGAATCTTTCGATCTCTCGTGCCGCTGCCTCCTTTTTTTCGCTCTCTCTCTCCCCCCCCTCTCTTAGCTTCACCGTTGCCGCATCTTATCACGCCTCTCCCTCTTCCACTCGCTGCCATTCGGCCACATTGGTATTTTTCATGCGAAAAATTCATTATTCATAGGGCTCGTTTGGTTCTCTCTTTATCTCTTCTCTCTCTCTCTCTCTCTCTCTCTCTCTCTCTCTCTCTCTCTCGGTCGTCGCGCATGAATAAATATGGATTTGCGTAATAATTTTTTGATGGCAGACCAAATGCTGTTTACCCAAGACACTCGAGAGAAAGAGAGAGAGAGAGAGAGAAGGAGGAGAGTGAATGAGTTAGGGCCTGCTGAGGTGATGAAATGTGGCTTTGCATTTTTTACGAGCTTGCAATTATGGCGGCAGACGTCTCTGTTACGCCGAGCCTCCTTATTCTCTCTGGCTCATTCTTCAGGCATTGGTTTAACTTTGAAATCACGAGAAATTAAAGAACAATATAATGTGACAACGTTATTTGGACTGACTCGAAAAGGTCGCAGGTTTAGCAAGTGAAATCGAGCTTGCATAGAAAACGATGATACATCCATCGGGAAGAGTACGCGCGGATTACTTGATTAATGTTGAGCAGGCTTTGTGCGTTTTTCATTTAGCCGAATACGCGCAAATCCCAACGACTTTGGCTCTTTTCGTCTCGTGTAAAGCTCCTGGGGTAAAACTTGTCATATTACACTTGCATACTGGCAGAAGGAAGAAAGAAAAAGAGAAAAAAAGAAGAAAAGAAGCTGACTCGCTGTCGAACGGGCGATAAGATCGGTTCACCGGGCAGACCGGCGGAGATACCGATAATTACTCTCCCCTACTCGGAGGAGACGCAAGGCCCGAGTGATGAGCGGGAGCAAGCGCGCGGCAGCGGCAGCCTCACCTCGGGCAGCGACACTTATATGCCGAGAGAAAGACTGGTTGGACACAATAATGCGCCCGGCACTTGCCGCATGTACACGCTTGCGTGCCTCTCCAACTGCCCGAGGAAAGGGTTGGGAAGTAAAGAAGAAAGAGAGCGAGAGAACTGTAATGCCTCTCGGTCTTTTTTGCAATGCCTCGGCAGCGCCCGGCTCGGATTTTTGGACGAAATCATTATTTTCAAATTGCCTTCCACGAACGAGCGCGCGCGCGGGCTATACAGAGAGAGCCTGTTTATCATAGTGCCTTCATAGTGGCATATTTTTAAAAAAAATCGTCGTCAGAGTTGGCATCGCTGCGACTGCGGAATGAGACAGTTGGGCTTCGCAGTAGAAAAAGGCACGCGTGTAGCTGTATAGCCAGACGAGCGCGGCCGAATTTCCGGAATCTTCTCAGAGCGTAATCGTTTGTCGACAGGTGGCAATAGACCAGCTATATAGGCTAAGCTGGTAATCCCTTGTTCATGCCCTCACTCTTTCTCTGCTCTACATCACGCGTATCGCGCGGATACAAGTCTCGGGCTTCTCGGCAAAAGGGAATTATTCTGCTCTACTTATTTTCCATCAAGACTGTACGGCCAATAAAGCGCGCAATCTCGCGAGGAGTCCTCTTGGTTTTTTTTCACGCTAGAAGGCAGTATATATAGAGCAGCCTTCGTCGCTCGGACGAAAAGAAGGCGCAAAGCAGTACACCGAGAGCTGTACCACCTCAACAAAACGAGAGAGAGAGAGAGAGAGAGAAGCTTATGATTATTACTCCAGAGCTCGTCTCTCCCTCTTGCTGATCCCTCTTTTTTTTCTCGCGCGGCGTATCTCACGGATTTTTGCCGATGGATTGAATTCGATATCAAGGGGTGTGGGGGACGGAGGGAGGGCGCGGGGCCGATTATCTGATTGAATTGCAATCGCGCGGCACGCCGCTCTCGTCCTCGGCCTCGGGACGGGGGCGTCGGCTCTCTCTCGCTCTCTTATGCGTTTGTATCGGGTTTAACGGCCACGCGTGCTCCTCTGCATATTTATTACGCTCCACTCTTTCGCGGCCGTTCTCGTTATACACGTGTGTGCGTTACGCGCCGAGAGAGAGAGAGAGAGAGAGAGAGCCGGCGGGGCGCAGTTGCGCAAGCGGTTTTTAACTTGCTCTTTGTTGTTTTTTTTTTCGTTTCGTTGCGTTTTGCCTACCTTATACTCAGCTTGCTCTGGGCCGCGCGTCGTTGGGACGCAACTTGTTACTCGCTTGTTTACTCCTCGTTTTTTTCTCTATCTCCCCCCCCTCCTACCAGTTCCATCCGTCTCTTGTTTCGCCAACATTTTTTCCGTTTCTTTTCCGTACCCACTTTTTCTCTCTCGTTCCCTCCCTCTTTTTTTTTTGGTTAATTGGAGGTTTATCCCCTCTCGCGTAGCCAGAACTACACTTTTGCCACCTGCGACTAATAAAAATTCATAAAGACGATTTTCGCGTTTTCTTTTTAATGATGCTTTGGCTATACCCTTGTCGTTTTGCGCGCGGCGTATGCAAGACGTTGTTGCTTGAAATATGCGAGCGCTTGATTAATTGTATACAATTATATGCGTATGTATATATACCTGCGAGATGAATTTAATTTAAATATAACGCGCGCAGTTGATATTTACCTGGATGAAAAATCGATTACTCTTTCCCCGAAACTTGCTGGTTACACGCTGTATGTTATTTGTCGTGCGGGCTGCGATGTTTCAAGATGTGCAACTGTTGATTTTAAAAAAAATTTTTTAATTTCAACTTAAAAAATAAAATAAAATAAAACGTTGACAATAATCAATAGTTATTCAAGCTCGTAAGCAAATGATATTCTGCAAAAGTTACAGCTCATCCATTAGCTAGTGTTAAGAAAAGCCCTGTGCAAAGGCAAACGAGTTATGGGGCAAACGCAGATGAACATGAGAGAAGCTCACTCGCCGTAGAGTGGCACACAGGGCATCAAAGCTAAGAAGAGCGAGAGCGAGTGAGTCGGTCAGCCGAGTAGCGCAAGCTCGAACGAGTTGAGCCAACAACAGCCGAAGAGAGCGCAGAGGTATGGTGGTATGGGGTAAAGCCAAGTGGCCCGGGGGCCTCGTAAAAACGATAGCCCCTCTTCGGGCACAAAGCCAGCTGACTCTTTGCGATAAGACTCGCTCTCTGTGCAGGCGAGCGCACATCTCTCCCTCTCTCTACACACACGCAGGCTCGCTCTTCTCTCTCGTTCACCTGTCGCACATATCTCGCGCGATGGATGCGGCCCGAGGCGTCGTCCGGGCTTTATGAGCGAATCGTCGTCAACGCGTCATCGTCGTCCTCGTCGCACGAGAGTATCGCCGAGTTTCAACCGGCACACAGCTGCTGTTGTTGGCTGCAAAGAGAGATAGCGGCAACTCTCCCTCGCTCGACGATGCATATATACCCGTACTCGGTACTTATCTACCGGCTGCTCTTCTTTACTTCTTTTTTTCCACGTAAGTTTTGCATGCCGATGCCGCACCGATAAGTTTCTGATTTTTCGGTGATAGACTTTACTGGGAAGCGGCTCGACCTGGTTATTTTGAATCGTTTAAGCAGGCAGATGGTTAATGAAAGCCAGGGCTTTCATATTGCTCGAAAATAATAAGAAAAGTTTAAGTACAATAAAATTTATTTATTCTTTACTGAAGCAGCAAATTTTTGTTTTTAACAGTTTTTTAATAAAATCTCCCGATGATACATGGACGACGGATATATTGACATTGATTTATACTCGAAAATAATATACGCTATTTTTCATAAATTCATGATCATTCGGGTAGATCATAAAATACAAAATACATCCATCTTTCGATAAATTTAAAATATTGTATTATGGAGGATGATTTTTTGACGTCGAAATTTCACTTGAACTGATTTTCAAAAAATGCAAAATACATTTAACATTATATTTTAAGCGCGTCTCGCACATTGTACGGCTGTTAAGGGACATTATTGTTACGTTGCCGCAGTCAAAGTAAATTTAACGAATGTCATATTTAATTTTTCCTACATTCTTCTCAGTGTGTGCACGCGTTAAAGATCAATCTGGATCTGAAAAGAGCCGATTGCATATTCAAAGCAGGCATCGACGATTATACATCAAAATCGTCCTTCCTACACTTGAACATTCATCTGTCAGTCCGATGACTCGACAGTTCTTCGTTTCACAGTTACAAACGAGCGTTTCAACATTGCATACAGAAAAACGAACGTACGGAGCATAAAAGTCTGTATACTCCTTAGCTTACAGTCAGCACAATTGTCGCTGTTGGCTCATCATTCGCCGAATTCTCGTATTAACTCGGCTCCAGTCGATCACGAATACTTCCAAGGAAGAGGAGAGGATGGGAGGTGGGGAAAGGGGGTTAATGTCGAGAATGTTGCCGGGGAGAGTGAATGGGCCCCGCGGGTGTATGGAACCTGGCACTCGGCCAGTCACCTCTCCTAAGCTATCCCTCAATACATATTTGCGCACTCGCAGCTATAGGTGCATGTGTATGCTCCTCCGTACCCTCGGACACGCTGCCCGTCCGCCTGCAACCCCTCCGTTCCCCATATCCTATATACTCGTACAGTTCTAGGCTGCTCTCTGCGCGTATCTCTCGAGCATACGTGCGTCTGGATCTCGAATCCAGAGTCCATAGGGATATATTGCCGGAGAATTCGGGAGCCGAAGTTTCTCTGTGTCTGTCTGTGGATTTAGCAGGGCAGGCGGCGAGAATGAAAATCGAAAAGGTTGCATTGGCTGTCTTGTATGGAAGTTTGCTTGAATGAAAATCTTTTTTTTTTCGTTTGTGTGTTTGGTTTTGTATCTGGAACGCTGTCGGTTCTATCAGTGATGCTTCAAGCTTTTTCTCAGCAGAGCAGATTTTATTTTTAAACCTCACTCCGCTATCCCCGGCAATACTTGTTGTATATTATCCAAGAAGTCGTCAACAATGGCGTTTGTTCGCCAAATGACCTAGTAATAATGGGGTGAACTGTATTTCCAGGCAAAAAATTGTCCATTAGGCGAAAAATAAGCCGGTAAATAGAGAAAACTTTTGCAGGAGTACGAATAGAGTGGTATGAAGCTGGAACTGTCGCATCCTACTCGGCGCACGCTTGTGTATTTCTTAACAATGTGTAATTTTGTAAGGCTTTTCCTTTGCCGGGGGGGCGGGGGAGGAGGCGGAAAAAACTGCGCGTCGGGATTTTTCACATTCTTTATACTTTGCGCTCGCTATTTAATTTTAATAAAGCTTTACAAAGAGCGAGCATTTCGTTGTGGAGCCGAGGGAGTAAAGGGGGGATGCTCGAAACGAAGCGCGGCGAAACATTTTCCAAATGGGCACAAAGAGTAAGAAAAATGTAATTTCAACGCAGGTGGGGGAGGTTGTATGAGGATCTTATCTTTGTTGTCAAATACATTATTCCCTGGCGCGCGGCTTTTCCAGTGAAACAAGGTTACCTAGGTATCCCCAGTGCGGTTTATGTACACATTCTTTCTATTACGAAATTAACTGCAACATAATAATTACGTTTTGAAAGCGCATATACCCTTGTGAGAAACTAATTAGCAGTTGAAAAGTAGCCTCTCTTGGCCTCTACCCTCTCTCTCTCTCTCCCGAGTGCGTGTCTTTTTCAAAACGCGTAATGCGCTTACGGTTTTACTTGTTCCGTTAAATATATATTGTAGCTATATACACGCAAGCGTCGAGAGGCTAAATTACATTCGCCGCAGCACCGGTCCGTATATACCCTCTGTATAAACGAACGCGCGACGTATCGAATGTAAAAATGAAGAGCTCAGCTTGGCGTGTCTCTCTCTCTCTCTCTCTCTTAATTATTCAAAAGCCATCGAGAATCACGATTGTCCCAGACGAGCACGCATCGATGCACGTGCCGCAGTTAGACGCAAGAGTTTATTAATATTTGCGCCGTCCCGAGAGAGTGAGCCCGCGGACGTTAGGGGCAGGGGTCAACGACCTCGTTACTTTGTTACTTTTCTTTATTTTCCAGACGTTAATACGAACGGCGCAATGCAGAAAATGGGAGAAAGGGACATCGGATCGGCGCGATCAGGTGAACGTCCGATACGACAAAATTATTGGAGTGGAAAGAGGGTTGGCCGGTGAGGGCAGAGGGGATTTTCGGAACCTGTTCAATTTTGGGAAAAGTTGTTGCTCCGCTGGGTACAATGCGGGAGGGATAATGTTACGCCTGGGTGGAAGCTCGCCTCCACTCGCATATTGTACGGACCTAATCTGTGTCGAACCGGGTCTAAAATCGAACCTTGATCGGCGCAATTTCGATATGGAAAACAAATGAAACGACAAACTGATTCGCCAGGTATTTACGAGCTGCGTCGTTCGTTTCTTGGGTAATGGGACACAATGTTTGGGTGAAATAGAAGAGCACGAGGACGTCGCGGTGATAACGTGGCGACACAGTAGATCGCGGCAAGTTTGAAACAACTATTTCTCATGAAATATGCCATTTCCCCTTTGGTGAAAATAATCGGCCCGTCGCTGCGGCGTACAACAAAGAATTTATAAGCAGCAAGTCAACAAGAGAAACGGAGATAGAGTCCTATTACCTCAATTTGGTAAGAACTTCATTACAGGGCGCCGATCAATTCTCATTAAAAGTTGACCTGAAAATTTGCGCAAAGCCGAGAGTGAGAGAGAGAGAGAGAGAGAGAGAGAGAGAGAGAGAGAGAGAACGAGAGAAGATAACGGTCGACAAGCGCGCAGCACAGCAGGGGCTGGGGGAGAGGGCGAGTGAAGAGGCGATAAGAAGAAGCAACGCGAGGGGTCAAGAAAGGGAAGGAGGAGAAGAGGGGCTGTAGATAAAGAAGGCAGAGCAGTGCGACGGCCGGTTGGAAATATAGCAAGGAGGTGGAAGAGAAGAAGGAGGAGGAGGAGGAGGAGGAGGAGGAGAAGCGTGTACAGAAGGCGCGCAGATAACCGCGCCATATAGCGAGAGGGCCGGGAGACAGGCCGAGTGAGAGGGAGAGAGGAGCGGAGACAGGGCACGAACATGTCGGAGTAATGAATCGTTCCCCCGGACGTGTTATCCCTGGCAGGCGGCGCCGCCGGCAGCGAATATCCTCATTCTCGTACATAAACTCGCCCAGCCCTCCTGCCCGTGCTGTAGCCGCCGCCGCCGCCGCCAGGCTTTCTTCCCCGCCTCCGGGACGTCCAATTCAGAGGGCGTCCCGCCTGCTCGCCTCACTACACCTCGCCCTCTCCCACCGACAGCGTAACCTTCCGTTTATTACAAGCCGTTATCCTCTGCAACTTCCTCTCTCCTCCTCCACCACCACCTCCTCCTTTGCCTCTTCAGCTTGTACGCGCGCGCGCCCGTCTATATACGCGCTTGCTCGATTCTCCAGCATCGGTTCCGCTCGTTTACTCCCGTCTTTATTCCCTTTTTCCCTCCGCCTCCTCCCCCCCTACACCCTCTCACTCTCCCGCCGAGAGAGTAGTTGCTCCTTCTCTATTTATTTTCGCGGCAGCAAGGGAATTGCAAGTGAAGCAGAGGCAGAGAGAGAGAGAGAGAGAGAGAGAGAGAGAGAGAGAGAGAGAGAGAGCGCGAGATATAAATTGTGCAGCGGCAAGAATTCGTCCCTGCCGCCGCCGCCGCTGCTGAAAGTCGTTGGTTCGAGCTAACGAAGGCGCATTGTAAAACGCGCGCCCGACGACGCTACAGCCGCGGGCTTACGTTGTGTCGCCAATATGCCGAACATCTAGTCGTATTGCCGGCAAAGCCTTCGAATTAGATGGGCTAGAGACTCTGGGGGAAGAGCTATTCTTATTGCCTGCATTTGTACGCTACAAACGCCGCTCGTTTTGTTATTTATTCCTTATTCATTTATCCTTAGTTTTTTTATAGTTATTTTTCTTTTTTGTACTTTTCTATAGTTGTTTTTAAATATATCGTTTTAAACGCATATTTGTTTTTGAGAGAATCTGCTATTGTTTGCACGTGAGAGAGAAATACAATTTCAGTGTATTTTATCTTTTCACGTCTGACTAGTTTTGGGTACCATCTACTTCTAGCCGACATGCATAAGATAGCGAGAGAAAGAGAGAGAGAGCGGCAGTAGTAAATTCGAGCTGAATTTTCATCCTTCCTACCTAGTCGCCATCTCTATCTCTCTCGGATTAAAAATTGAAATTCTAAAATCTTTTCCGCCCAAAAGAATTTGAAGGAAAAATAAAAGGTATGAAGTTGAATGTTTTATTTGCCGACAGAACACATGTTCACATTGCAAAAACAAACTTTATCCCCAACTAAATCAACGTTTTTTTATATTATAAAAATTAAATAAAAGTAAAAAAAATATTGCAAACTAGATTGTCTTTTATCTAAAAGGAAGAATAAAGCAATGTCAAAGTGATCAAATATTTAAGCAAACATGATTGCATCAATATATGAAGCTCATATTTACGAAACAAAAGCGCAAGCGCAACAACCTCCACTCCATATTTTCCCCGGCGAAGCAAACGAGAGAAAAATAAAGTTTCTCCCTTTGGCCTCTAGGAAAAATCCATCGTACGCGTACGCAAGAGAGAAAGAAAGAATAAGCCACCCCTCGTGGGTCTAGGGCGTGTACTCGTAGCAAGCTCGCGTATATAGCTCGTAACTCGCAGCGATGCTGGCCGGAGATAGAGCTGCTCCGCGGCACCTACGGCGACGTCCCTCTCTCTCTCTCTCGCTTGTCCGCCTCTCGTTTCCAGCGCCTCGCCTCCGGGGCAGTTGTTCTCAAGGTCGCGGACGCGGCGCAGCTCTCGCATGTATTCCGCAGGCCCACGGCGTTTCCGCTATTCCCGCCCAACTCCTCTTCTGCTTAGCGTCGACTCCGCCTAGGCATCTCCCCCCTCGCGCCTGCCAATTTTTCCCCTCCCTTCGGGCCGCGTTTTCTCGTACATAGGGGGCGGGGGGCGGCGATATGGGTTTGCGAAATATCGAGGCTTGCGCCGCTCTCGATGCTTATCGACACTGGCCGCTTTGTATCTGCCTCGCGAGAGAGCAGAGGAAGCTCTAACGCCGGCAGAATGATGTATGTAGATTTGCTCGCGCGGCCCTGCCGAGGGAGGGAGGGAGATAACATTTTCGTACAGCCGATTAGTCCTCGTTTACCTTGGGAGTTCCTTACTCCTCCCCCACCTCTACCTTCTTTTTTTTTCTTTCAGATATACTTCGGAAAGAGATGAGGAAGTTTTGCGGGCATGAGGTGCGGAGGAGGATGGTCTCGCGCGATGTCGGAGCCCGTTAGCCGAGAGAATTATTGCGTGTGTCTGTGCCTGCGTAATTCATACTTGGGAAAACTTTTAAATGCTATACTTGTATGTATAGCTGAAATAAACTTTGAATTTTTACCCCCTTTTTTTGTACTTTCTAAAGTGGAAAGTATAAAAATGAAAAAGTGATAATGGAAATTTTTAATTTTACAATGGAGCCGTAATGTACTACAATTTTTGTTATTGCCTTTCTCCGTGATGGTCAAATACATCACCATATATTCATTCATAAATTTCATATCTACATATAAAATATTCATCTACCTCTCCTAACTCCAATAGAACATGGTTAAATGCAGCTGGTTAAAAAAAAAACGTAAAGAAAAAAAATCTATAAATAGCAGAGGAAGAAGAAGACGGAGAGAAAGAGCAAAAGAAGGTAGAGGAGGTAAGAGAGGAGGGAAGAGGGAGCGATACGGAGCGAAGCGAATTCGGGGCACAAGTTCAGAGAGCCGCGAGCTGGGCGGAGAGACCGCAAGAAGCTCGGCAGTAAGCTCGGTGGCCCCCGTATTTACTGACTGCCGAACTTTGTCCGCCCGGCGAACTTATACCCCCGCAAAGCGATTAAAGCCCCGGCTGCAGGGGCACGCGCGCGCACATCCGACCTACCTCCCTCTCTCAGCAGCCACTGATCCCGCGGTATTACCGCCGCGCTCCTGCCCTGGGAATTCCGCGGATTTCGGAATTTCGCGGACGCGCGCTTTATCCTTCCTTTTTCTTGTACACCCCGGGACTTTCTCAACTCCCTCTCTCTCTCTCTCTCTCTCTCTCTCTCGCGACGCTTTTGCCCTTCCTCGCTGATGGGCCTGCGTGCCTTAGCGACAGTTTTAACTGGGTCATCGATTACTTTAGACTCTCCTGTTTAAGGGTTAATTGTAATGCTGTACTTTTGTGGGTCGGTATACAGGGTTGAATTTAGTTTGCTTAAGGGCTACGGCTCGCTTCGGGCTACGCTGCTTAAGCGGATTTATCCTTACCTGTTGTTACGGACGATTGTATTGTTGGAGCTAATAGTGTTTTAGTAGTTGGTTAATTGAAGTTTGTTTTATACAAAAATGGATCAAAAGCTATAAAATTAGTTTGCTCTTTGCAGGTATTTTTGAAAAATCACTTACGAGACGAGGTGTCGACGTGCCATAGCGAATAATCGGTTTTATAAACGATTTATGTTTTCTTCAAAAATTCCTCTAACGAAAATTCCGAGCCAAATAAAAAACGGAAGAACTAGACAAACATGGCTTTTCCATTTAACTTTAAAATATCCCGGTAAATATGCAGACGAAGCTCACTCAAATATTCAAAAGAACAATTCATCAGTTAACGTCATCTTTTTTTCTTTTCATAGCTTTGCGCGCATGCAGAATCTGAAATAAATTCGCTCGGATATGTATAAAATATATTGAAAAAAGTCGAAAAAGAAAAAAAAGTCGCGCCGCGCATCTCACTCTGCGACACGAAAAAACACAACCGACTGTACTCGCGTCCGAGTTAGATGTGGTCTCTCGCGAAAAGCCAGTATAGATATATAGGGTATTTTTATACGAGTGTCGAAAGCTACAGCCCGGCACATCTGCCCTTCGGCAAAGTTGACAGTTCTGTTTCGCAATTTACCAGACCGGACGCCGTTGTCGCCCATTCAAAGATGAAAAGTCCATACGTGTGTCTGTGTATTTTTTTTCCTCTCCTCCCCCATCCGCTATTTTTCCCCGAGAGTGCAGTGCAGTATATTCTTTCGGTCGCGACATAGCACCGTGATATTTCGTTTTTCACTGTAGAGGCTTATCCTGTTTACATAAGTCCGCTTGATTACGCGAAATCGCCGAAAATGTCGAGAGAAAATACGCGTTTTTCCCCCTTTTTTCACTTTGCGCACGTTTACCAGCGATCAAGTATATACAGAGGCAAACGCAATTAGAAAGCGATTCGTATCTCGAAGCGGTCCTTTTTGTTTTTATGCGCCGTTTTATACCTCCACTTTTTCTCTTTTGCATTTCTCACGCTCTCGCGGGATAAAAAAAAGCGTTCATGTCCTTCCGGCGCGCGCGTTATCTAAATTGATTCGAGCATGCACTTTGAGCATTAAACGAAAGCGAGCGCATATTTGCGATCTGCTTAATTGGGTTAAATGCTAATTTAACTTGTAATACCTAGTGCCCCCCTACTCGCGGGAAGAGAGAGAGAGCTTATTAAAGCTCGCCGGCTAAGAGCTCGGGGGGACAGCTTATACTCGTAAAAAAAGCGTGATAATATTTTTAATGAGTCTTTTTTCCTTCCTGTATATACTCGCCGAGAAGATTCGGTAATTAAATGCCCGTAGGTAATTTTTGTAAGAAACGAAAGAGCAACTCGCGAATATTTTCCGAATTTTGATCGGTATTTTTCAGCAGGGTCTAAACATCGTTTGATTTTGAAATGACGAGACCAAGTTTAATTAAAAAAAAAGGTCTTATCTCGTTTGTCAAGAGAGTGGGCGGAAGCAGAGTCTGCGTTTAGTAACGAGACGCGCAAGTGGTTGGTGCTCTTGAGGAGCATAGCGTGGTTAGAGCGCATATAAGGGGAGCTTTTGAGTTTAAGACGCGATTCGCTGTATCATCGTTACTCCACCGGGAGGAGCTGCATTCACTCCGGGAAAACGGAGGATTCCGTACTTGATCCCTGTAGCGCCCAAGAACTGTTCCTATGTATACATCTCGTGTACTTCGTTTGCGAATTGTTGAAAAAAAATTTGTTAAAAGAAAACCAAAACGAAATTTTAGCATCAAATAAATAATGAGTAATTAAACTAAAAGATGCTATTGTTGTAGCATAAAAAATTAGTCAAGATCTAATTAGAAGGAACTTGGTAAATCAATCAGAGAAAGAGAGAGAGAGAGAGAGAGAGAGAGAGAGAGAGAGAGAGAGAGATAGTGGGGGATAGGGCAATAAAGTGCACGGCTAGCGCATTAAAACTGATAAGCCGACGACAAAGCGCAGTAGTAGAGGATATCGCTTTTGAATACTGTAATAACAGAGAGAGAGAAAGCGCGCGTGTTGTTAACTGAAACGTCATAAACATGAGCGCAATAACATCTGCATTATGAACATCTGAAATACCCTCCCTCGCGGCGGAAGAGAGAGTGAGAGAGAACCAAAGCATCAAGTGAAATTGAACTTGATTTTGTATGCGAAATAGGAAGGTGGATGTTGTAGGATACGCGGGAAGGGGGTGGAAGAGGGGAAGAGAGAGAGAGAGAGAGAGAGAGAGAGAGAGGCTAATATGGAAATGCCAGAAATGCTTGGGCGCAATTGAAGTAAGCCAAATCGTATTAAATGAACGGGAGGGGGGCAGGGCGAAGCTCCGGCGGGGATTATAAACAGCGGGGGCATAGAATATAGGAATACGATATTAGCGCGAGAGAGAAAGACGATTTCGGATGTTTATGTGAATCTGCTTTTCAACACAGCTGTACGTATGCGTAGTTTACGCCGCTGATACGGATGATAAAATGTCCCATCTTGTTTTATTTAAAATATCCCAATAGCGCGATATTTCCGCAGAGTCTTCGCGCCTTTAATGTAACGAGAGTTACATTTTCAGATACCGATCGTCGGGTTGAGATTTTGAAAACGAGTTTTGGCTTCGTTTTCGAAATTCAAATGACACGCACTCGAAAAATACGGAGAGCAAATGCAACGAACGAAAGGGGGAGAGAGAGGAGAAGGTAAGGTAGCGGTTGCGGCTGGAGTATATCCAGGAGTGCAAGAAGAGGAGGAGGGCGGGAGGGAGGGGAGTTGCTCTCGGGGTAGCGCAGCCACACGGCGGTAAACAGGGCGCGCGCGAGTTGCAGAAGGAGTAGCAGGCAGCAGGCAGAAATTATGCATACACAGCATAAGGCTGTATAACCGGCGGTAAGGGAGTGCGGGGCTGAGGGAGGGGGGAGGATCGAGTTAGTTACGTTTCCCTCGCCGTTTCTCCATGGCGCGCGTCTTCGCTCTCTCTCTCTCTCTCTCTCTCTCTCTCTCTTTCTATCTCTCTTGCGCGAGGTTGGCCTGCATAAAATATTGAAACGCCGCTTATGGGGCTCTCGGATGCGCCTCGTCCCCTTTACCTCCGTTGCCTTTTCTCGAGCATATATCCCTTTATCCGCGGGAGCGAAATACGCGCGGGAGCCCGAAAAAACGGCAGCGCTTGCGAGCGCGCGCCCCCCCCCCCCCCTGAATCTTCCATGACTCCCGCGCTAGGCTCGCTCGCGCGAGAAACTTTATCTCTAACGGCTGAATCGGCGGCAGCGTATGTGGGGGGGGGGGCTGAGGGTCTGGAGAATTTGCTCTTTGCGCCTGGAGTTCCGAACGCGCCCTATATAAAGCCGCCGCCGCGTGCGAAGCTCCAGCGAATGCTCTCCTGATGAATAATGGGCGGGACTTTGTTTTCTAAACGGCCCGGTCCCCTTGGCCCCTCACCCTCCCCCCTCGTTCTCTCACCGATATCTTGGGCTATTCGATCTGAGAAGCTTTGCCAGCCGATTTCAACTTACTGCTTGCAACTTGCCCTATCTACTTTTATGGACTCTGCTATTTTTCTCCCTGGCGCCCCCCCCCCACCTGCCGCGCGGCTTTTATTGATTATTGGCCCCTTCCTGATGGATTCTCGACGATCCGAATCCGTTTATGCGCAAATGCCCTGTTTCTCTCACTCCCGACATTTCCAACTGTCTGGTATTTGCAGCTTTTAAGGCCGCGCCTCGCCGGTTAAAATTACAATTGCTTTAAAATAATCTGCATTGTTCATTAGCCGTAACTTCCGTTTTCCACATTACGCCCGGACGTTTGTAAAAACAGTGAACGTATAGGTATTTCTAAAACGCGCGGTCTCGCCGTCTCATTATCTGCGTCTCTCTCTCTCTCTCTCTGGGACTCTTAGTGTCCCTCCGCGAGAGAGAAAGCACGTGCCCGTTACCGCATGGAACGAACTTACGAGCCATAATCCCGTCGTTGCCGAGGCAGTTAACGACGCTACTCGCGTAAAAGCCAGAGAGAGAGAGAGACTCGTATCCCTATAATAGCCACGCGCGGGAAATGAAGTGCGAGAGGCAAAAGGTGCCGCGCTCGCGCATTCTTCTCGTGGAACACCCCTCTTTTTTAGCCCCTTCCCCCCTCGGCTAGTTGGTATTAACAAGTCGCGCGCTTTGAAATTCTCCCGCGGCTCTTGGTTTTTCCGACTATACCTTCGAGGCGCGATTTTGATTAACGCCTCGGTTGTACGCTACGGCTTCCTCTGGCAATTACGCGCTGCTTGAGACGTACACGCCGCGTTTCTTGCGCGAGCGCGACTCTCTTTTTTCCACTGGCCACGATTGCGGATATGGCTTGGGATCCTAATGAGGCATACCTCGCTCGGTTGAGGCTCTCTCAAATCGCCTGCTACTGGTTGTGCAGTTCGGTTACGACCTAAAACAGCCAGTACCGTCGAAAGAGAGAGAGAGAGAGAGAGGGGGGGCGATTAGTTTTGCCGGCACGTCGGGGGCTCTACGTCAATTACGCCGATTCGGCTATAGACCTTGGGACCCGTCGGAGAAGATAAGCTAACGCGGGAGCGGTGGAGAACAGGCGAGCCTCCTCTCGGATCTAGGAGAATCACTCTCGGGACAATGGGGCCGCGAGCCTGGCGAAAAACGATCGGGCGCCGGGGCGACGGAGAACGACGGGCCTTCCCCGATAAATTTCTCTCCACTTATACGTACTAGCAAGCGCAGGCCGGGCATTTGCATAAGCGTTTACTCGGTCGATCGTCGCGGAGGGAGGGCCAGGGAAGCGGTGAAATTGGAAGGAAGATTTATGGATAGGGGACAGGGGGGGAGAGCCTGGTTTTTTGCCGGCGACGAGTCATCCGGCGTGACACCGACGAATGCCCCCGCCACCGGTATGGATAAGCGTCCTTATCTCTCTTTCTCTCTCTCTCTCTCTCTCTCTCTCTCTCTACATACGCCCGGCTCTTTATGCACTTTGGCTGATCTTCGATGCAGCGTGTGCGGCCGTGTGGATGTATGGAAGGAGCTCTGGGTGGCCGAGCCAACGGAAATTTCAGAGAGCTTGATTGGCTGACGGAGGGCGCCAAGTGCACAAGAAGACGCCTGATGGAGATGCCATTGGTTTCGAATTTCGTTCTGCTTTTTCTCTCTTGCCGGTGTATGCCTTCTCTGGGCGCTTGCTAATGTGCTTTTAATGAGGTCCTTTTTGTCGGAATCGATATAATTCCCGTTGTTATGCGGAAATTATTCTTTTACCACGCCTACGGGGCGGATGAGCTTACAAATGTTGTAATTTTATTTCAATTGTTTTATTCAGCTTCCGTTGAAAATTGGCCCGATTTTAAAGTATTCATTTTCCATAAATCAATCTTGATTGATTATTGGAAATGGCGCTTCAATTTAAAAAAATATTTCGTCTAAACGAATATTTCAATCTCTTATTAAACGTAACCGAAAGTAGTTTAAATCGCATTTTAACTCGCAGACACTTGGCCTTTGCGTGCCCTGCAAAAATAAACAATGCAAGCTCTTTGTCTCGTGCATTAATGTCCTTAGACTATGAGATAAACAGCTTAGAGAAGCTTAAAAGCTGATATGTGACGTTGCAAGTCACGATCTCGCTACTGTTCGTGCGGTTGACAATGGAAGCGTTAAGATATTACCGGGATCAGCCGAAATCATTTATACACGATGATTTTCCACTTCTTAATCTTCGTATTTACGTAATAGATAGTATCACCTTTTATTTAGTTGTTGATTCATAAACATTTCTTGATAGAGTGAAGTATATTTTAAAAAAATAGAAAAATTTTATCGAACACATTGTTGTGTATAGAAAAGTTGAGCTTTTAAATATAAAAGTACTCGCGACGTTACAGGTGCTACAGGCAAACCAATCAGGATCGCGCGACGAATGACAGATTCTACGTTAATCTCTTGGTCAGTCCTAATTTTATTATTCCTTTCTATCTCTCCGAAACTCTCTCGTCTCGCTCTTCCCAAGCGAAACGCATTCCACAGATTCCCGTGTGCGTCAGAGAGAGAGAGAGAGCGGAGCCGCGGGCCGGAGAGGAGGGGACCTGTTATATACGAGCGCCGCTGGAGACGCGCTGCAGGTAAAACGCGCGAGAAGTCGCCAGCGCAGCAAAGGGACTACAGCTACCTGTCCGCGTTTCTGCAAAACAAAAGATGCGATGGAGAAGATGGAGAGAGAGAGAGAGAGAGTGAGAGGAAAGAGAAGCTCGAGGCTATACCGTACGCGAGAAGAGCCTTTTTGCGCGCGTACACGATGGTCTCTTGGTGAGATGGTATACGTTTTTTCTCGGAATCTTTTTTCACGTAATACCTGTGTCGCGAGGAATCGCGGATGTGAGCGCTCGTAGGGGATTCCCAGCTGTCTCCCAGATATCTAAATAGGAGCTACTTTTTGTGCGTCGTGCTCGATATTGCATATGAAATTGCGGGCAATTGTATATTGGATATTTATAAGGGAGAGTTACTGAAATGAAGAACCAGTTTTTCATGTGTACAAATTTGAGCTTACACGAATAAAAACGAGATGTAAAAGTTTAAGTTAAAAATACAAGATAGGTGTAGCTCGTGTGCGACAGACAAGATTTCACTTTCAATTGGAGTCTCGCATAAACAGCATAAATATCAGGGCGTAAAAGCTCAATTCGCCCGTAAAGCACTTGCAATTTCATATGAAAATACACATGTATAGACACACAAACACCAACGCAGTCAGTTGGATGAACCGGACAATTACGTTGGCAGCGAGTAGTCGATCGTATAGGCATAACTGCAGGCGGACACACGCCCCGAGCAAAACGAGGAGTAGCGATCTTAGCATGTCCGAGAGGTACACGTTCTCGAGAGGTAGGGTAGATTAAAAAAACGACACGGTCCGATCTGTCCACGGGAAAGGCGCGTGACGCGCGAGAATACGCGCTCTGGGAGCCCCAGGGCTCTCGCACCGATGTACAACGAGGCTTCAGCTGTTGCTCCGTGCACGCGACTCTCTCTCTCTCTCTCTCTTCCAGCCCAGCTTTTCCAGCGTGTTCCTCTGGATTTCTTCAGAGCTAACGCGCAATTGAAATATGGCTTGTCTCGGGGAAAACGCGAGCTCCTCGCGAGAGCGCTCTAGGGGGCCTGAGACTCTCGCGTCCACCCTGACCGCCGAGGGATTTCGTCTTTTTCTATTTTACCTTTTCTTGGATCCTTCTCTTTTCCTCTCTTCTTTTGGACTTTGATTGGAGGCTCGGCGAAGTGTAGTTAGCATACACTGTAAGAGATTGCTATTCCCGTGGAGATTGCTGCCCTCGTTGCCAGTATGAATATATTACGCTTCGGAGTATTAAGGCTTTTTCTTTCTCCTTTTTGTTTTTCACGATTTTGAGGCTTTCGAGACGTGCCTGTGACACATGGCCTTTTTGAGTTTCGAGCCCAAGCTACTGGCATGTGATTTTGGTTTATTTTGAATTTCAGTCAAAGATTTTTATACGGACGACTCCCCTCCGCGTTCTGCGTAATTGGTAGTTAATTTCGTTTGACCAACTATTCCCATACGAGAGCAAGGTTAACAAGCTTGCTGAAGCTCTTTCGATTTTTTTCTTTTACCTTTTTCTTTCAAGCGTATATTTATCATGTGATTTTGATTTATACAACTCCTGCGAAATTTTCATCAAAATTCAATTGAATGGACGATCCAACAATTTTCATAATTTCGTTTTGAGCAGTTACATTTTAGTATACGTTGGGCACCAAATTCAAAATCACATCGGAAACTAAAATGTCACGTAATTTTCAAAAATTACATCCAACGTGTATTATTAGCTTACTCGAATTCCCTCTCGCTGAAAAGCAATTATTTTACTTGAAAGTGCAATGCACGTAGTTAGGCCACTTAATTGTTAACGCTTTCGATTGTCCCTCGTGCACATAGCGCGGCAAGAGTTGCCGAAACAAAAATATCCATTTTCCTTGAATATATACACTAATTTTGTTGCCAAGAGTAAGTTTTGGAAAGGGCGACTCCGAGGGGGGGGGGGGAGGCTAAGGCACAATGCAGAGCGCCAGTGGCGCTTGCAAGCTCGATGCAAAAGCCAGTTACAAAGGCAAATGAGCAATTTCCCCTGCGTGTCAAAATTTCTCCCAAATTGCAAGCAAAATTTCATTCCAACTCAAAACTGTCGCGCATTTCGATCAAAATGGAAAATCGATGTATAACTTTGTCGAATAAGCTCTTGGCCATTGCCGCGTTAAAGAAATTCCAGTCTCCCCGTCACAAAGTCTAGTCGTAATAAATCAGGTTCGCTTATACAAGCCCGAGGTAAAAATCTCTCGGCAAATCTGCGTAGTAGGCATTATTACCTCTAGCCTCGGAAGGAGGGCATCGCTACGACGGCGACAGGACAACGCGGAAAAGATCGCGCGGGGAATGTAGGCGCGCGTCGGAAATAAATTCGCGGCGGGCTATGTGGGCCGCGCGCGCGATCGTTAACGTTGCTCATCCAGCCCCCGCCGATAAATCCGCGTGGCAGTCGCACACGTCAGGCGACTATAGGCCCGGGAAGGAGACTTGGAAGGAAGCGGCCCCGGAGACACACCGCCCGACGCGTTGCATAAAACATCCTCGCGCACGCTATAGCGGCGTTTATTTAGGATCCTCCCCCCCAGCTTCCCCGCGCGCCTCTTCGGGCACATCACTCTGCCCGGTGTATTTTCGACAGCCCGTCACCGCCGCGCGATACACGTACTAGCCGCACCGATGAAATGCGATGCTTCTATCCTTGATTTTCTGCACATTATTCCAACTGAAATTCCGCTTGACGTTTCATTCCCCCGCTCGTGTAAATGTCCGCAGATTGTTATATAGCTTGTAAAGCTCTGTATGAATTTATAAACGATACGAACGCGCTCGTAGGATATGGACCGCTTTATTTTTTCCTAGTTTTTTTTTTAACGTATAGCTTGGAATAATAAGCGTCAAAGAAACATTTTTTTCCGTCTCTGCTGTAAAACAAGAAGAGCGGGCGGTAAAATAATCAATTGGATTTATTGATCGTAAATAAAGCAATGGCATTCGCAAATTTACATCGGGCAAAAACAACAATGCTATTCGGTATATCGTACGCGCTTGTGTATTCGATGTAGACTCAATTGCTGCGCCGACTCGCTCATTCAGTACTCCTCTCTTTCTCTCTCTCTCTCTCTTTCTCTCTCTCTCTCTCTCTCTCTCTCTCTCTTTCCCTTGCCTGCAATATAAGTCCATGGGCTTCGTTTTCTGTGTATGTATATAAATCGGCAAATGCGAAAATATTTCAATTGCAGGCTGAATAAAATTTCATCCCTTCCACCCTGTCGCTCTCTCTCTCTCTCTTTCTCTCTCTTAGGCATATATCAGCAATTCCGTGAAATAACGCGCGCATTGTGTGTGTGTGTGTGTGTGTAAAGCCCAGGAGAGGTGGGGTTACAATAGCTCCACACGAGCTCGTGGAAATACCGCGTGTGCACTAAAACGGGACAAGCTAGCGGTAACAGCTTCAAAGATTCCATTGTCCTCTCTTGGTATCTTTAATGTCCTTTGCTCTTCCCCCTCGGCCTCCAACCCTCCCTTCGCTTTCAATCAACCGTTTACGGCGCAATTAAAGTGAATCTCTTGCAAAAGAGACCTAAGGACAAGTCATAGATTTTCAAGATTTTGCGAGCTTTCCGGGAGTGCATCAAGAGAACTTATATGACGACCAAGAAATGTAGTACAATGAAATAAAGGGTTTACACATCGATATTAATCAGCATTTGTATTCGTTGCTTCGCTATAAAAATTTAAAAAAGTCTCTAAACTCCTTAATTTCAAGCTACACTATAGCTCTAGCGGACAGAGCTGTTACAGACGCCCATGCATTTATTGCGCAAGTAAATTCAAAGAAAGTGATGCATTACCCTGGGCTTTTGTTTTTATTTTTGTTCATTTTTCGTTCTTCGAGCTCAAGCGCATTTCGCGCGAAAAGTTCCAGGCCGCGCATCGACTCTGGGCTCTATATATAAATATATAAGCCCGTGCACGTGAGCGCTTCACTTTTAGCAGACGGATGAGGCCCGCGTGGAAGTTGTTAATTTTAATCCATCACCGCAGCGCGGCTGAAGTATATGCGCCATGTAAGATTGAAACGCGCCGAGAAAATTGGGCTGTCGAGGGCTTCTTCTTTATTTTTTGCCGTCAACGTCGCCGATCGATAAAACTCACCGCCGCGAGAGGACGCGTTCAAAATTCGAAATTATCTCCGCGAACCTGCTGCTGCTGCTGCTGCTGCTGTCGATAATACTTATACTTTTTTTAGGCTTTTTTTATCGTTAGAAAATGTAGAATATCCCTTCTTTTGCTCAAGATGAATTTGAGAAAAAAGAAAGAGGGTCGGAGAGGTAGATGAGGTACATAATTCGATTTACTCTCGGCTCTCTCGAAGAGGGGGAAAGGGAGAAAGGGCAGGGCATATCCGAGGCTAGAGCGTATTATCCAGGCGCGCGCACAACGAGAAGGATTACCCTTACAAAATGGCTAAGCCCCGCGATCGCTCATTCGCAAGTAGAGTATATACCGGCTGCGGGGGTGGGCGGTCGGACTGCGCGAAGCAAGTCCCGCGCGACACGAGAGATGACTCGAGGAGAAAGGGAGGTTAATAGCATCGCCGAGTGACAGCGTATTAGCAGCGTTTTCAGCGTGGCCGAGCATTCGCCGGCTCTTCGATGATCGATCGTCGCGCGCCAGACTCCCTCGCGCTCTCTCTCTCCCTCTTCCAGCGCGTAGATCCTCTACTTATATAAGTATATACCAGTGAGAGTCGCGAGCTGCGGACGCTACTCTCTTTCTCTCTGGTGCGTGATGGATCGCGGCTCTGGCTCCTTCTTGGACCAATCGCTGGTTTGATGGGTAAGGCGAGTGTAACTTTGAAGATGTGTTGTTTTAAGAGTTGACTTTTATGTATGGTTAAATAAGGTATTCTACAGTGAGGTAAAAAAAGAATATTTTCGATGCATTAAAAATCTACGTGAGCTTTACATTCGAGCATTACATAAATAGAATTGTAGTCAAGCTGGGGGCTACGATATTTCGGCACACAGGGGTCTAGCAAGCGGAAGGATCGATGCAAGCAGAATGAAATCGTTCGATATAAGTCTCGGGAATTGAAATGCGATGGCGCCGCAAACTTGATTAATTGTGGAAAGGGGGGAGAAATTACTTTGGCGATTGAATTTGACCATCGATATAGTCAATGGTTTCGGCGGTTTATCGAGTCAAAACCCCCGGCTTTCCTGTCGCGCTTATACCCATCGATATATGCTGGTTTTTGGCCAACGGCTTTTTAAGTTGCGGCCAAATGCATTGGTAATTGGAGGAAAGATGGATGAGCGGTGAATGGTTATTCGTGAAATCGACGATACGAAGCCCTGTGGTATTTCCCGATTCGTTTGCACTTTTCATTCATTCAATTAAACATTGACGTGTATATCTATAATCTGACTGGATTTCGAGTGCCCCTTCCCTTTGAGATTTAAACTTTAATCGTTACGTTCGTTATTTACAAAACTTGCATAAATACAAATTCGTCTTTTCAAAATTTCAAAATAAGTTTGGACATGATCATCCTTAAAGAATAGTTGCCTAATAAATTTTTTGTACGAATGCAGAAGAACAGAGATCGTGAAGTTGTATTTTACTTCGTTAAGCTCGATAAATAAATGTGTGATGTGTTGTGGAAGGAAAAGGGCCAAAGGGGATCCTGCATTTACGGCAGCAAGCTTCGTCCTACAGAGACTTTCGTGCTTCTCCGCTCAGAATGAGATGGCGATATAACCTTAAGCGTCCTCTCTTCTTTCTCTTCTTCGTCCTTCTCTTCTCGGCACTGTGTGCCAGTTACGTGATGTAATTAGTTTGCTGTAAAAGGGAAAGAAGTCTTTAGTCCCTTTTGCGCATCTTGTACGTAGGGATTATTTGATTTTAAATGAAATTTCATTCTTTCTAACGAGAACCTACAGTACAGACAGCGTACAACGGACTTCAGTGCATAAAATAGATCCATCGGGATTTGCCAATTGTGTATAGCATTGTTAAACAGCGTCGATATTAAGGGACTATTGAAACTAAAATAAAGTCGCTTTAAAAATTTAAACAGTAGTGGAACCGAATTAAAGACAAAAGTTGAATTCTACAAGTCGTCGTGTTGAATAGTCGTTTTTCCGTACCTTTTTGAGCTTAACGCAGAGAGTGATGAGCCAAAGAAATATAAGGAAAAGGAAGCAAAGGCAGAAGAAGTTGGGCAAGGTGCGATGCAAAGGCAAAGGGAAAAAAAGCTGACTGAATCACACGCGGAGCGGAGGGAAAATGAGCTTTGCGTCAGGGGCGGTCTCTCCAGGTTGAAGGGCTGCTGTGAATAGCTCGGAGAAAGCAGTTTCACGCGCCCACCGAATAAAAAGCACCTCTCTCTCTCTGCCGGACGAACTTTTGGCCGGGTATTAGGCGCCTCCCCCCAGCGGAACTGGCCTGAATGCCCGGGCGCTCTCTCTGTGCATCGACTTTCGTCCTTCCCCCATAGCCACGTAACTATTTTTTCCTTGGGGCGCAGAAAGGGACGCGCACACGCGGCAAGAGGGCGAGTCTCTGCTTTTCTAGCCGTAGGGGGAGCATTGTGCTCTCGGTGTGTGAGCGCCCGCGCTGAATCGTGACTGGAAAATTACGCCTTTGCGACGAGAGGAGAGAGAGAGAGAGAGAGAGAGAGAGAGAGAGAGAGAGAGAGAGAGAGAGAGAGAGAGAGAGTTGACCGGTAGCTTTTTCAAACTTTACTTGAAAAGCTCAACTACTACACTTCTCTCGCTGGGCTCGACTGATTTTGATTTGTCGCCGGCGTTGTGTACCGTTGGTTTGGCCTGAAAAATTTCAATAGTCTATTTTTTTTAAAATAAGAATACACATAAATTTTTTCTGAGAATGCTAGAAAATGTGGCAAGTAGAAGACAAAAATTCGAAATATTCATCAAAGTTATCGATTTCTGACCATTCGTTCGCCTGCATCAACTATAGACCCACAAACTCTCGCAACATGCCTTTCAGCGTTGTCGACTGCTTATAAACCAGTCGGGCAAAAGGCCACTGATGAACAATAAAACGCCATAGAGGAGGAGAGGCAGCGCACTCATCGTCTTGTCTTCACTTGGAACTACGTCCGAGAGAGCATCGGCCCCCATGGCATCGTCTCCGCCGGGAGCGAGCGTCACCGGGGCAGGAGAAAAAGGGAGGGGATTCCCTCGGCTGCATCGGACCGCGACTGAAATTATGCAATCGAAAGGACACAATGGCGCGACTATTATGTAAGCCTGAAAGCCGTCGGCCGACTAACTTCCGAACAATGGCCACCGAGCCGCATGACAATGCGTCGCCGCCGCCACCAGCACTACCTCGGGCTTGCTCTCGCCTCTCTCTCTCTCTCTCTCTCTCTCTCTCTCTCTCTCTCTCTCTCTCTCTCTCGTTCGTGCTGTCTCGATCTCGTTGCGACTGTTTTCGCGCAGCGGAACGAGAAAAGACGGCAAGGCCGAGGAGGAAAAAAAGGGAATTTCGACGAATGCGCGCCGGACAAGGGCTTGAGGAATTGTTCTAGCGGGGGCTCTGTGCGCGGAGAAAAGTTCGCGCTTGAGCGAAGGAGCTTTTAAGGAGCAATGCTTAGAATGAGCTCGCTGTGGCGCGCGCTTGTTTTTCTTCGTTTAGCCGGCCTTACTTGAACGCGGCAACGGGGGAGGGCTTCCTCTCTCGTCTCTCCAAGCTGTTACAAAGTAGACGCTTCGCGTAAAACTTACGTTAAATGGATCCGGAGAGGGGAAAAAACGGACGCCGAGTGACTTTTAGCAGTATCCTCTCTTCCACGGAGCTTTTCTCTCTTTTCCCGGAAAATAAAACTAGTTTTCCTGAATTATTTAGTCAAAAGAAAATTGTGTAATTTTATCGAATAAACGAAAATCACGTGGTAATTCGAAAAAAACATTGGTGGTAATGAGTCGAAAAATAATGTTATGAAAAGAATTCACAACGAAAATTATGAAAATGCAAAATTTTTCTGGTTTCAGCCGGAAGGATGAAAAAGCACAATAGACTGCGTGCGCCATTTAAACAAGCTCAAATAATGTTGTAAAATTTAATACAATTTTTAATATTTCATGAAGTTTGAATGAATTTCGCGAGCTCAACTTTGCGTTTCTCATTATTATTAAATTTTACTACTCGTATAATAATTTATAAAAAAGCTTCAGCGGTAAAAAATTCAACATTTTCAAAATTGCCATTCATTCGGTTGCGCGCGGAAATTATTCAAGTAGAAAAAGAAAAGAAAAAAAATAATACGTATAATTTCAATGGCAGAGGCAAGTCGGAGCAAAACTAAAAAAACAACAAAACTAAGAGCGCAGTTTTCGGAAAAACAGAGAAGGGCTCGAGCTGCGCTCGCGAAATAAAAAGACGCGATTTGGAAAGCTGAAACGTTCTTATTTAGGTCGGTCGGCAAGTGCGTTCGACAAAGTTTCGCGCAAAAAAAGGAGCCTGTTTTTGCCGGTCGCCGGAGAGAGCCGGGCTTTCCTTGTAACTTGAATAATGCACCAAAGCTTCGAGCGAAGCCGGCGCAGAAAAGACGAATGGAAAACGGAGATTTTATTCTACTTTTTAAGTCATCTAGACGAGTGAGGCCGGGCTTGAGAAAAAAGGGCGGAAAATAAAATAAAAAATAAAAAAAAATAAGAACAGGAACAAAAACAACGGCTGGAAGTGCACAATTGCATTAGAAATGACTAAACGAATGGGGTCGCGATGAAGCTTGACGAACAATAGACGCGTGCGTCGCCGTTGTTCCGTCAACGTCAGGGAAACCGTCGCGGTAGTGAACTCTCTACAGCAGCTGGGGGTTGAGAGACGAGGTAACTCGACGCGACTACCCTCTCCTTCGCGGTGAAAGAAAAGCAAGCTACTTCATTGTCTCACAAGCTTTGCTTCCCCGACATTTTTGCTTTTCGACCTTCAGCTTGAGATGTGTGCACGGCAATGATTTTTCAGAACATTTTTTTTTTTTTCATAAGCCATATAAAGTTTGAAGTACTTTTATGTAGATAATACCATATTTTTCGGTGAGTAGTGAGCAATTTAAATGAAAGGTATAGCACTGAAAAATATTTTATAATGTTTTTAATATCGAAAAATAATTCAAAATTAAAATGCAAAATTGGCACTTGAACTAATTTTCCAGGCGAACAATCGACAGACATTTGTGCTCTTTTGTTACGAGCCTTTAAAAACAAAAGAAAAAACGATGAAATGAAAAAAAAAATAACGCGAAGCAAAAGTAGAAGATAAAAGGTAAAGGGGAAAAAATGCGACAACGCAAACATTTCATTATTCGGGGCAAAAATCGTTAACCTGCAAAAGTATACCGTAGGGGCACGCTTGGTCAAATGAAAAAAAAGGTTCGGACGAGCTGGGTGAAGGGGACGGGTGGTAGCGGTCCAGGACACACGAAAATGGATTTTCCGCTGGCGTCGCCTCTCTCTCTCCTGCCCTCGTCGAAACTTTTTCTTTCCGCGCGATTGTTTTCCATGGCCCTCGCAAACATTTCTCGTCCTCCGCGCCCGAGTAGGCCGGCCGCGTCAAAGGAAAAATTTCGGAGCGCGGATAATTGCCGCTAACGCACACACGTATGCCGGGGCTCTCGCGCGTGAAAAGCTCGTTCGGTGGCGTCCGCTTTGGAGAATTTTCGTCCTACCGAGGCTGGCCGGCACCGAGGCGAGACGGACTGTATGTTCGCGTCTGTAAATTTTTTTCCTCTGACTCACTCCCTCAAGGGTATGGGAATTTACTGAATCGCGTCGACATGGATGCTAGCGGTCACGGAGTTTCCGGCTCTCTGGGAAAAAGTTTTGCGGATGATCTTTCGACGTGATATTTTTTTTTATCCGGGTACGGCTGCGACCTCGTGCTATTCTATAGCTTTGCCAAAATGAATGTTTGTTGGAATTCATATTAGAGACAGACGTTACTTTTAATAATTGCATTAAGCTTTACTCTTACGCTTGATATTATTAAATAGCAAAAAAAGGATTAAATGTGATATAAAATTAAAAATTTTTTTTTGAAAAAGGTAAAAAATAAACAAGTTCAACATTGACTTAAATTTGAAAAATTATTCGACAAAGTGCAAAATTTAATCGTAATTTAAAAATTTGAATAAATCCACTAGTATTTGGCGATTCAATTTCCAGGAGCTTCTATATCTTCCGGAGTAAACAGAATCATGTAAATTTAAATTTCAGAAGATTCAGCATAAGCCGTATACCTATCGGGACAAATGCAATATTTATCAACTCGGTAAACTTCAAATTCCCAAGAAAATTCTTCCTCGCAAATCCTTACGTCGAATCTGGGACGGGTAAAGCGCGGCAGAGGTGCATAAAGAGACCGGGAAAGAAAAAAAAAGTTGAAACTGCAATAAACCCGAATGCATATATACAGAGGCGAGTTTTCGAAGCGAAAATCGTAAACGAGAACAGAACGAGAGGGATTGGCTGATGCGGTCGCGGCTGCTTTAATAGCGGGAGGGGAGGGACACGAGGGTGGGATAGGCGCTAGTTTTAATTGAAATATAATCCCAATTAAAAGCGAGGTCCGAGCAAATCCAGCGGGGGACCAGCGGGATGCGCTGCTGGAATAATACCGCACTCGAAATAGCTTTGGTTATTCGTTCACGAGGTTTTGGGGCTGGCAGACTTCGATTCTGTCTCCTTTTCTCTTTTTTTCTCTTTTTTTTTTGCATATGTATAAACCCAGCCAGGCGCGCGCGTTACTCGCTGATAACTCGGTTTTCGTCGCGGTTCTCCGGCTATCCGCGCACAATTGATGAAATGGTTTCTGCTTTTTGTCGGATCTTTTTTTTTATTCCCCGGCAGCCCCACCTATACGATGTTTATTCGGTTTGAGTGATTGCCCTGGAATATGTGTTTTTAGCTGATGAATGTTGTTTTCTTGCAAAACTGATTTTAATATGCATAAGAGAGGGAAAGAAAATTAGTTTACCGCAATTTGCACTATTTTAAATGTAAACGGAGGCTTAATTGAAAATAATGGATCAATGCGTTGGAGAATGTGAATCTATTAATAATTTAATGTGTAGCTCGAGGGTATTAAATGTTTGAATGTGTCGTCAACTATTTAATCGAGAAAACTCTTAAAATGACAATTGTTGTATTGAAGCTTTAGTCTTGTTTACAATATTAATAATTTTCTCTTTGACTTGCAATAAATCCATCATTTATAACAAAGTGATAGATATAATAATAAAAAATTAAATTCCAATTGTGTAAAAGCACGTCTCTGGATATTTATTAATTTTCGTGTAAGAAAGAATAAAGCAATTAATGTCGGAAAAATGGCAAGGGCGAAAAGGGAGGCGAAAGTAAAGAGTCGAGAGAAAAGGGCGAGAGCGAAGGGAAGGACACTCACGTCAAGAGAATCTTTTTAATTAGAACCCCTTTCGTATATATGAGGCTGGGAAAGTGCGGCAGGGGCTGCAGATGAGAAATTAAATAAGTGAAAGGAGAAGAGAGGACACGATGGGAAAGACGACGAGGGCAAAGCACAATGAAATTATAGTCCACTGAAGTTTCTTAAATTTATTTTTCTCGTCTTATAGCTCTCCTCGTCGGTGCTATACACTTACCAGCGTCAATGCGTGCGTGTGTGTGTGTGTGTGTGTGTGTGTGTGTGTGTGTGTGTGTGTGTGTGTGTCTTCCTCAGTTTTACCCTCGACATAGAGCTGACGAGCTGGGCAAATGAATGTTAATTGAAAAGATAAATCGTCAAAAAAAAAAAGAAAAAAAAGAGAGAGAGAATCGGTCTCTCGCTCTCTTCAGGCGCCCCTCGCTCATTTTGGTATTGATAAAAATCGTTAGGGTATTCATTTCAAGTCTTTTCAGAAGAAGACCTCTTTTACGAGTTAAACAAGATTCCCGGGGCTTGAATGTTAACAAGACGCTTGATGAAAATTTCCCGTGCGTCTTTCGCTTGAAAAACACGCAAACGCGAATTACACCGCGAATATACTAGCATTGTGCACGTGCATAATTCTTTTGAAAAAGCACAAGAAAAACGAGCTCTTACTCGCATTTATTCAAATGTAAATCCACTCGGCATCTCTTTTCTTTCTGTGTATATCTCAGAAAAAAGTGTAGATCTTTTAACGGATGGTAAGATGACTCCTCAGTCCTCGTGTACTAACACTTTTGCGCTGCCGGCTGCGGTAATGTTCGGACGTTAAAGCGCTGGCTGCACTTGGCAATTATCGAAAAACGATTATCCGGCCGGGCATATTTCTGAGGTTTGTTTGGCCAGTTGATGGGTCTCTCTGTACTCGTGCCCTCGCGGCTCCACTTTTTGCGGCTTTGTTTCCAAGCGAGAGGCCTAGATTCGATTTTAGTTTTGCCGGAATTTGTAGAACGGCAGAATGGGCCTCGTGTTTGCCTAGTTTTGACAATTTGTCTCTGGCCAGTGAATTGTGAAATGCGTGTTTGTTAATTAATATTGGATGAAACTTTGACAAAATCTGGATGATAAATTTCGTTAAATTATTCAGTTCCGTAATTATTTATGCGTTGAAAAATGCTCAACTTAATGCAAATAAATTCCTCAGTTTTTCATACGAATATTAATAAAAAACTTCATCACAATTTATTGCTCCGAATAAAATGTTCTACAAATTCAAAATTTTCATTATCTGCATACTTTTTTTACGGACTCTCATAATTAACGCGGATTGTGTAAAAAATTGTCTTTTGTTATTCCGAGTAAACGCGCTTTCTCATATAATTGAAATGATTTATTTCGAATTCCATCTAATTATATTGGCTCAATGAATAGGAATAAATTAAAGGAATTTCAACTAATAATCTACTACATTAAAGTAATTCTTAATTGCCCTTCCCCGATTGAAGTGAAAAGATTTAACTCTCATTTAAAGTCGCGGCACATTTTTAATTCGAAAATTAAAATATATTTCCACGGGAGAGAGAGAGAGAGAGAGAGAGAGCACATAATTAAATTTTTCAGAAAAATTGCTCCCGAGAATAATGATCTTTTAATATCGGTGTCATTAAAAGTCCCGTCGTTACCGCGCCGTGTAGTATAGTATAGGTAGGTCGCGGCCGAAGCCTGGGACATTCCGCGATAGCATCGCCGAGAGCCGCCGTGCCGATGGTAGATATTAAAAAATTCGTGGCGACGATGATAAAAAATAACACAAGTGGCCCGCGCGCGCAAGCTTAAAACTAAGTTTCCTGCATTTAATATCGATTGGAGTTATTACGCGACCGGTTAGCATATATCGGCCGGCCCTCTTGCGCTCTCGCGCACACGACAACGTTCGCGGGCCCCAAAAGCCCGAGAGTGCCTTGTAATTTTGTCCGACACACAATTTAATATGCATCGAAATTTCATCGATCCCGCCGCACGCGAAAATGCTCCTGTGCTTCGCCCGTCCTCGAACGAATTTCTCGGACACACGAAAAATTTCCAGCTCCCCTACACTACTCTCCACACATCGCTTGCTTATCAAGCGGATTTTCGTTAACGAACAATCATTGCTTTAACATATTCGTCAGCTAACATTGTCATTTTTTCTCTTATTTCAATCTGAGATATCCGGCAAAGTAAAAATCTTCAATTTCGTTATTCGAGCAATTCTCATACGATCGCATTCTCAGCCGAGCTTATACCGTAATCGATCCGCTTCCCCTGTCCACGCAAAACCTGCAGATGCTCATCGCACGGACGAGGAGGGAGAGAGGGGGGATGGGGTAGAGATATGGGAGTAAAGGGATGGGCGATCGTGCGAGGTCCGCGAAATCACCCGGTAATCGCGACATTTCTGTCCGTCCCCCAAGCCTTGGCAAAACACTATCATTATCCTTGGCTGTCTCTTAACTTTCCCCCTCCAGGCGAGAGAGCGTTTCACTAGCGCTCTGGGGCGCGCCGCCTTTGCCGGCGAGCCTCTGCGCGCATTCGCTATATACAAAGTCATCCTAATGAGACGTCTCGTTCGGCCGCGCCCTCGAGGCTCCTCTTCTTCTTCGCCCTGGCCGACGCACACTCTATACGACGTAGCCGCACGAACAGACTACTACTCCCCGGCTAATGACCGATAAGCCCGGAGCTTTCGATCCCGCGCCTCTCCGTCCCTCTCCTTTTTATCCATTTTCAATGTAAGCTATAGCCCCCCCCCCTTCCTCTGCTACGATTTCATCGTGGAAACTGGTATCTTTGGCGCAAGCAAACGACTCGCTCTCGTATCTCGTTGCGGCGTCTCCCATTTCGCGCTAGCATTCCGTGAGAATACGACACTCCGGCCAGGTAAATAGCTGTCTTTCCTTTACAACATTCATCTCCAAAAGGCTCTCTTTCACTCTCTGTTACCACGCAGGTTTCGAACGATCGGCAAAGCCGCGGGCGCGCCTCGTCACATGTACACACGAGATTCGGGGACACGCGCAGACTCTGGGGCGCACCTGCTCTCTCTCTCTCTTTCGCATGATTGCTGGCCCGGCGCATATATCGCTTGTAATAAAGACGCGCGGGGCCACTTGGCCGCCTCGAGCAATCTCGGCCGTCATTACGCTCGGCGAGTACAGTAGGCGACAGCTCGGCGTTTATTACCGCGAATTTCGTAAGGCTGTATACACACATATCGACCGGAGGAAAGCCGAATTTTCGTTCTCTCTCTTTCGATAAAGTCCGGGACGTTGCAGCTGTGCGCCGAACGTTTTTTGTCCACTCTACCGCTGGGGAGTAGCCCCTTCAATTTTGCCGGCTAATTAAACGGCCTTGGATGCAGCCCCCCCCCCCCGCTTATGCGGTTATAAAAGTCGAGGAAAGCTGCTTAATTTGCTCTTTCGTCTCGGGCGACGCGCTGCTAAGTATCTGCTCTCTCTCTCTCTTGCGATTTCACTACGCTCGCGGCCGTTAAAAGTCGGTCAGCGTCGTCGTTTTTGAAAATGAGCATCATTCGGATATATGGATTCATCCCTAGAGGACGTACGACGGCGCACTCGTAACTATTTTAATTAACTTTGTTTTTTTTTCTTGGGGTGGATTTTATTCTTGGACATAAGTGCGCGTTTTTATTTATTACGTTATCGCGTTAAAATGGTAGAGCGCGCGTAAAATGATTACGTTACGAGAGCCCTCCAATTAGCCAAATGCCTATGGCTCATTAAATTTTCGAAGCTAAGCCAAAACATACAAAAGCGTAATAACCTGGCCCGGAATTTAGAAGATTGGAAATTAACAAGCTCCCGACAGAGAGAGAGATGCGCAGGGAGCGATAACAACCGCAATTCGGTCTATACCGATTTCGTCTTTGCTAATCGGGTATAGCAATGTTAAGCCACAAAAATAGCCTTGCAGCCGAGTTTCGCGCTGATCCAGCTTGTATAATGGCACGTACGGGAAAAAGAGAGAGAGAGAGAGGGAGCTCAAACTAAATGAGAAAGAGCGTCCGGGATGATCGGCCCTGCCGATCGCTCCTACCGATACTCGCTAATTCAGCCCGAGCAAAGAAACGTTTGACGAGCAATTACAATCTTTCTCTTTGCAACAAATTAATCGCTCGATTCGACCCGGGCATCTGAAGTAAGAAACTCGCGAGCAGCTGTCGCCGACTTCTCCACGCGCCACCGAATCCTTACGAGTTTACAGCGCTACAGTTGTCCACAACAAATATAACTTATCAGACAGTGGTAGAGAGGGTTGCTCCTATGGCCCCTCGGCAATAAACATCATTATCAAGCATATCCCGAGCATTGAGGGTGCGCGCACAGTTGGCAGCAGATCGCCTAGATGAATACAAATTCACCGAGCGGCGGATGCTGCGGCGGCGGCGGCGGCGGCTATGCATTTGGCCCCCGCTGCTAAGAATAACGAATCTCGTTAGTCGGAGCAACCGGCAGTGCTACGCTACGGACTAGAGTCGAGCTCGCAACTATATCCGCTTGCACATCCCCTCTATGTATATGCATGTTCTCGTGTACATTTAGATCCGGGCGCGGGGCCCTTCTAAGGTGCTCCTCTTAGTCCCCGCTGCCCTTACTCTCCGCGCCGGACATGCCCGAGTTCTATTCCCGTGTGCCATTTGCCCAGACGCTACATCCCGTTCCCCATTGGTTGAGCCCCTCCCTCCCTCGACCCCCTCTGCCTCTCTCTTTCTCGAGAAGTGCGCTTCTCCTGCTTTGTAACGCATAACGATCGGCTTCGTCTTGCCCTCGGGGCTCGGGCCCCTCCTCCTCCTCCTCCGAACGACCGACCAAAATGTCATAATATCAGACGATACCATCTCAATTTCATCTCTTTCCCTCCCCCTCGCCTCGCTCTCTTCATCTTTACTACCACAGAGCGCGCAAATACGCACTTGCATTTGCATTTATTTAGTCCGCCTTGCTCTGTCGTGTTTCTCTCTTTTTTTTCTCTCTCGCAATGCTGTAACTCGATTTGTTGTGGCATGGCTAGAGAAAAGAAAAAAAACTCTATATTTTACGGTGTACAAATGGCCCTTTTTACTCGCTTTTTAATGCGATTAATATTCAGCGCCGAAGTCGGCTTCGAAAGAGTAAAAAAACGAGGCCTGAAAGAGATGGTAATTGCAATTTCGAAGTCGCTCTGGGTAGTTGCGAGAGTGTGTTTCTGGAAAGGTAAAATTAACGAAATTGCCAAAGAAATTGCGGCAATAATTATGCTAATTACAATTCGAGCGCGTTTACGTCAAAGCACACCGTTTTCTTCCAAAGTGCGCATTAAGACATATACATATACATATGTCTAAACGACATAACAATCCGATAAAGTTGGTATTAAAAGGCTGGTAGAAAGTGTGAGTCAGGCGCAGCTGTTGTACGCAAACTACGTCACACGTGCTGCTAATAAATGAAGCCACGCGCGCGAAACTCTTCGATAACCATCCCGTGGGCTCTGGATAACATTTGTCTGGGGCAAACAAGCTCGTTAATCCGCCGCTATTTTTCTTCGCGCTGCTGCGTGTGTATCGCTTTTTACAGGAATATATTCTTCTCCGTCAGGTTAAATGACTTTTCGCGCTATTTTTCAAAAATTTCATACTCCTCGCTCGCCTTGGGTAATACATTACCTGTGTGCCCGGAGGTATACACAGAGAGAATAGCGTAGCATCACCTACTGTAACGCTATAGCTCGTATGTATGGCTCTCGATCGATTAGAAATTTGATACACTGACGGTTATGTAGGACAGACTTAATTGTCAATCGGAAACTGTCGCGGAATATTGATAATGCTCCGATGGCCTCGGATTAATAATGCCCGGCAAATATCTTGTATGATTATCAGCCGAGTATTAAAATTCGTAATGAACGAACCGACCTCATCCTGTCTGTGACATTAATATTATATTATAATTATATTCGGCATTTATTACAAAGCTTCGGCTATATACAGACTAGCCACTGATAAATTTAATCAAAATTGTAAAATTATATATTAATTTGAAGCGGATGATGTGCGGTCTTCATAGTTTCTTTATTAATGCAAGGAACAACCTTTCGGCCTTTTCACGTACAAATTGCGCTGCTATAAAATTCATTCTAATAATATACTCATACGATTGACCC
Source organism: Anagyrus pseudococci (assembly GCA_030522585.1). NCBI lineage: Eukaryota > Metazoa > Arthropoda > Insecta > Hymenoptera > Encyrtidae > Anagyrus > Anagyrus pseudococci. The sequence continues at coordinate 8,497 of JAPYYQ010000714.1, read as the reverse complement.
AATTTTAAAATTTCAAAATCGAATTGTCACCGCGCATAACTGAAAAACGCGAGAAATTAAACCAAACCCACATAGTTGAAACTTGACTCGACAATGTATCCATCAACTTCTCAAACTAGCTCTCCGTGCAAAATACAAACGTAAAAATTTTACGATATGCCCCCCCTCGTGCCCCTTCCCGGATCATCCGCCGAAAAACTTGCTGGCGGCGCTTACTCGGAGAACGAAATTTCGACTTGAAAAACAGTTTCGAGTCGCAAAGAGAGGAAGAGAGAGGGAGTTGGTGTGCCCGCTCACGATTCGTTGCAAGCCAAGCCGGCAGTAAAAGGACGAAGAAAGGAGCGCGACTGGGGCGGGTAAAGGGGAGAGGGAGTCTGGTAGGAAAGATCTAAGACTCCATTCGGGCCTGGAAGTCGGAACTCGTAAAGCAAGATACCTGCCTTCTCTCTTTCGCTTTCGGCTGCCTGGCCTCTCGCAAACTTTTCCAAAGGACTCTCTAGTCGCGTGCGCGGGGGAGAGGGAGAGAGAGAGTCGCTCTATGTGCTCGCGTCTTGGCTTATCATCCTCCCTCGACTTTTCCTCGGGACTCCGTACTCGGGAGGCACTCTGACGCGGGGGAGGGGCGAACAGTCGAGGCTGCGCCTACGAGGCCGCGCTTCCCTCGAGGAGCTCACTTGGCGTCTTTGAAGCTCTCTCTCTCTCTCTCTCTCTCTTTTTCTCGAGGAGCGTCATACGTCGGCGCGAGTGTGTACAGCGTGCGAGTGAGCCGCGGATCTCCGGGACAAATTGTTGGCCCGGATAAGGTATATTGTCGGCTGATGCGCCGGAAAATCGAGAGCGCGGTAGATATAGCCGCGGAGAAGAAAGTTCGACGAAGAAGGGAGGAGGCGCGAGCGCGTCTGGCGGTGACGTTAAACGAATTGCCTGGGCGAGCGCATTCGTTCCCTCATCCGCTCCTCGGCTGTAATTGAGACGCGCCTCGAATGTGCATACGTAGATCGGGCAGCTCTCGTTTATATACACAAACATCCGGCGTTACAATAAACTATACTTGCCAACGATCGAAACTCTCAGGCTCCTCTTGGTCCCTACGAGCCTAATCAATTATATTACGCGCCAATGCGGCAATCTCGAGGCCGCGCGCACTCGACAACTGTAGCTCGGCTCTCGCAACGCCGGGCTCTATCCGGCCGCGGTGCAGAGAGCACGCAGGCGCAGCTAATAAAAACACGCGCATCGCGTGCCTCCGGTGATCCAACGCTCGCGTGCCAAAGCCCCTGCCCCCCGTTCTCTCTTTCTCGCGCGCAAGCCCGGCGTATACACGAGCTTTTAACGAGCGGCTCTCGTGCTAGACCTGCGTCCTTTCCTCTTCTCCATCTCTTTTTTTCCTCCCTCCCTTCCTCTCTCGGCTCGTTTTGCGCGAGGCCGCTTTTTCGTAATGCAAACGTCGGCCTGCAGAGAGAGAGGCGCGAGAGTGCGAGAACGAGCAAGAGAGAGAGAGAGAGAGAGAGAGAGCCGTGTTTTATTTGCCCCCAGCGCGTACACGCCGGCCGTGCAGAAGTAACGCTGCCGACGAATCGATAAACGATATGCAACTGCGCTACTCGCCTACAACGTAGAATGGCGCTCTCTCGTTGTATAGGCTCGCTCCGAGGCAGCCTCTCGACACGCGCTGAAATCGTCCGAAACGACGAGGCTTTCCAAAGCAGCGCAAAATGAGGGCCACTCGGGTGCGAAGCTCTCGAAATGCTCTCCTGCTTTCCTCTGTACTGCTCGGCTCTTTCTTTTTTCGTTCGGAAAGCCGAGGCGCGTGAACTCGCCTCCCGACGATATGCAACGCGACGAGCTCGCCTTTTACACGCGCTTCCTTTTTTTCTCCTCTCTTTCCCTCTCGTTTTCTCGTTTGGCCAATCGGCTGGCCTTAGTACGACGGAAATAATTATTTGACAAAGCTGTAGGCGCTGGCGTACTCCACAAGTCGAGCCATAATTTCAATATTACATTTTATAGCTTTCCGTAAAGCGCGTACATTTCGGGAATTTCAATAAATTTTTACGCTCCAATAAATTCGAAAACCATTAACTTTTCTTTATATTCTAAATATGAAAAATTCCAGTTTAATCACCAGGTCATCGTGCACGTAAAAAAAGGGGGGAACGAAAAGAAAAACTGTCAAACAGTTCGGGGCAGGATAGCAGAACAGCCGGACAATTTATCCCGTATCCAGATAGGCATGATTTCAATAAAGCGTGAAACTCCATCGTAGCGAGAGTATAGACTGCGCCGTGAGGTGAGGTGGAGAGGGAGAGGCGAAGGGGCTGTAACGTGTCTGCATGTATTCCCTTTGAGAGAGAGGAGTAGCTGCGCGTCGGGCGCACACCTGTAACCTACATATCTCGCACGCCCCATATCCTCCCGAATGCTAGCCTCGCGCGATTCTCTGAGGCCGGAGAGCTTGCGAGCTGCTTGTCACCTCTCTTTCCTCTCTCTCTCTCTCTCTGGTCCTGACTTGCCTTTGGCCAGCGGCGTTTCAAAGGGGCCGCCAGTCTCTTTGAACTCGGCTCCGGCGTCTTTCTCAATGGCCAGCTACAGCTCGCTCGCTCGTCCTCCCGGCTACTGCTCTATTTTTGCCCCCAACCGTCGCGACTCGTCCCTTTTTCTCGCTCTCTCTCTCTCTCCTCCTTTTCCTTCTTTCTCTCGCTCCGTATTTATATGTCGGCTGTAATAGTGAGCGGGCGCGCGTGAAAAAAAGCAAAGAGCCGAGAGGCTCCTAATTTAGAGGAAACGCGACAGAGAGAGTCATTCAGCAGGGGATTCGGCTTGCATCAATGGAACGCGGCTGACGCCCAACGGAGAGCTTTTGCCCCGGCGTCTATATCTATGGGTATACCGCTTTGAACGGTCAGGAATTAAATCGAGCCTGAAGAGGTCTCTACCGCTTTTCCACTGAACAACCAAATCGCTGACTTTTGTGGTAATTATTTTTTCTGCATAGTCAAATCATCTAAACGTAAGGTACAACTTGACAACTACCTTCAAAAGAAAACTTTTGTAACGAAGATTAAAAGAAAAAGCACAGCTCACGTATTTCTCGCTTTTTCCAATACGAAAATATTTCCCTGCGCTTTTTCGTAAAAAATTGCCCTTGATAGCTAATCCACCGTCGTTCCTCCAGTCCATCCGCAGTGCCTAGCCTTTTCGCGAAGGCCGCTGCTGTCAGGCCAACATTTTTCCAGCTAATGATCAGCGAAGCTTAAAATCCGCCGTACGTCAGGTGTGTGTGCTCTCTCTCTCGGGGGTAGCGTTTCGCTAGCGGCGCGCTCGGCGCAATATCTCTTGCGAAGGGGCTAATGCAGGCAGGCGTGTGCCGTCAGAGCGCGTCAACGCGGCGATGAGAGAGAGAGAGAGAGAGAGTCGTAGCAGCAGGAGAGAACAACTCGATTGGTGGAATAATAAAATTTCGGCTCGTCAAGCTGGATACGCCGGCGCGCGGGCGCACTGCCTCTGGGGCAAACATTGTCGAGCGACTGCGCGCGCCCGACTTGCTTATGCACAAGGAGAATATGAGCCGAGGGCTTTTAGCGGAGCGCCCGCGCGTCTCGGGCCCTCTCCCCGCGAATTTTTCATCATAACCCTCGACAGCCTCTACTCTCTCTCTCTCTCGCGCTTGTATTTCTCTGTGCTCTGGGTAGAAAGGTGGCTCGGTGTATTAATGATTTTGCCCGATATGCCTTGGCGTTTGATTAATCATTCAGGATTTTTCGTTGAGCTCGTACGGTATATAGCAGCTTTGCTGCCGCTTTGAGTTCCACTGCTCTATTTTCCATTTTTGTTGCGCAGAGAGAGAGAGAGAGAGAGAGAGAGAGAGAGAGAGAGAGAGAGAGAGAGAGAGAGAGAGAGAGAGAGAGAGATGAATATGTGCTACTGGTGTATGTTCGAGAGTCGCTTTGGCTTGATGTAACTTTTAATCACTTGGTCTTTCATCACGTGCTTGATTAGTACCTTTTTTTTTGTTGTGTTTTTGTCAAGACGCGTAATATTTCATTGATTTAAAAAGTGTCCTAGTTTGATGTTACAAATTGGCAATTAAAAATTGATTCTGGTTTAATTGCGATTTATCCCGCTGACCAACTCGATATAAAACGAATGAAATCGTTGGAAAAATTCTCGACGTTAAAATTTTATTTTCAAAAATTTTAATTATTACATTTTCAAGTTTAACGATCACGGCGTATACCGCAATTTTCGTTGACCATCTCACAAGTTCTTTATTTTTGATCATCATGCATATACACACGGTTATTCTAACTCTTGATAAAAAAAAATATATATATATAAAAGAAAAAGAAAAAACTTTGTTAGAAATACGAAAGCAAACGTTTCTTTTATCCCCAGCGCGCCGCGCCAACTGACAGTCAAGCTGCGAAAATACATAAAATTTGCAGATTAAATATCGCGCGTATACGAGGCAGCCCCAAGCGCGCGCAAGTCCGCCCAAAGCATAATTATTAGCGGTGAAGAGAGAAAGAGAGAGAGAGAGCGCGCACAGGGTATTTAAAAGACCGAGGTCTGCGAAAAAACAAAACTAGCCCTCCAGCTCGGTTACCCCTTTTCCTCCACCCCCCCTTCCGGCGCCCTTTACCGGCGTCCGTTCAACGCCTGGCAAAAAGCGCGCCTCGCTACCTCTTCCATATTTATGCAGGGCATCCCCCTTCTCTCTTCTCCCTGTGGCTCGTAGTCTTTTTCGGTTTGTAATTACGATTTTGCCCCGCTTGTTTTTCATCCCTTCTCAACTCCTCCCTCCCCCTTACTTCCCAGCTCGTAGCAATTCGTTTTCCCTCCTCGGCGTCGCCGCAGGCTAATCGCAAATACTCGTCACCTCTTTAGCGGCGAAAGGATCGGAAAAATCCAGCTGCGCGGACATATTTGGGTCTCTCTCTCTTTGTGCCTGTCTCGGTCTATTTGTATGCAAAGCTAATTACTAAGCGGGCACGATTGGAAAGTGAATTCGGCGCTGGCATACCCTCGAGCGTTGATTCGCTAATTTTGGCGCGTGCGACGTTCCCTCTGCTTCGGCCGAATATGCCGCTGTGAAAGAGAAAACTGAGTGTGGATCCCGGAGGGGAAAAAATAAATAGTCCGGATAGAGCTATTTTTTGGAAATTTGCATGGTTTTCTCGACAATGGTTTGATTTGATTAGTTCATTTTTTTGCTACGTGGCGAACGCACTTTTTCCAATCAATCAATTTTATAGTAAGTATTTTATGTTGTCATATTTCGAATTTCCTTTTATTAAATTGAATGTTTATTTTTTAGTGATTCAATCTTACTTTATTACAGGACAATGATTTCGAAGCAACAAATTTTTCAAGTAGATTTTTAAAACAGCAACGTTTTCCTTCTTTTTTTAAACCATTGAATCTTCAAACCAACACGTGTATACTTGCGGCAAATGAACTCCAGACTACCGATTCCCTATTATAAATCACTAGTAAATTGTACTTGAGGGATTTTCCAAAATATCAAAAGTATTTGAATGAATATTAAAAACTACTTATCAACGCAGTCATAAAACAATTTTAATATCATTAGCCTTGAATAAATGACAATAAGAAATTGCGCCATCAAGTCTCGTTAAAAGACATCTCAAGACCAATTCAAGGGAAAAACTACTCAATTCTGGCTAATGTATGTGTTTTCCAGAAGCTAATGTACACACAGGCGATGAATTATCTTCGTCTTTACTGTAAAGTATATTATTTTTGGAATCTACGTTGCTGCTGTGCTATTACGGGATTTCTGACAGAAACGGCAATCAAGCAAAATTATTTTTCAGTTTTTCCAAGAATATAAATGTTTGAAAATAAAAAAACCTATGACTTATATTCATATCTACATATTCATATCTATATATTCATAAAACTGATTGTTACAAAAAATCCGATGCTACGAATAAAAAAATTATAAGAAACAGTATATTGTAATTTTGACGTACGTTGTATTATTTTTTACTTACCTTTAAATTAAGTAAAATATTGTGATGTAGTAAATTGACATTCATATGTTTTGTGCCAAATTTTGATTCCGCAATCGACCACCTTCTTTTATCGGCAATACAAAATATTGAATGATGTAATAAAAGAATCCAGCTCGGTTATTCGCGGCTTTATGTTTTGTAATCGAGTTACAACACGTATGTTTTGACGTTTGTCTCGAGTAAATAAGATTATTCGTTAATGACACAGCAGGTATTGGGTAATTCCCTAGGATTTTCCGCTTTCTGTATCTTTAGTTAACACATGACAATACAAATTTGTTATCATCAGACTAAATTTAATTTGTAATAATTAGGCCGTTAATTATCGTGAGCTAGCTATTCACAGTCGTGCCGCGAAGGTAGTCACTTCAAATTTCCTTCAAAAAGTATTTCGAACACGCGTTTAATATTTGAATCGCCGTATTATTCCTCAGTAATTAATTTAACCGAGGTAAGAATAAAACGAATTAATTTACTTTTTCTTCTTTTATCAAAACACTTTTTTACAACGATTCTTGATACTATAGGACTATCAAACTATTTGGGAATAGTTTCAGTACCCATCTTAACGTCTTCTTGGATTACCAGGGGAAAGATTATTAATTTCACAATGCGTATAATGTTCGCCAATCAACATAAAAGTATGTACCTTTTTTGACACGTTTAATTCAATAGCAAAGCTTTGACGAAACTTAATTCTCAATTTAAACTGAACATATTATTATTGAACAGATGGAAGGTGGTGTACAAATCTATGTAAGATTATTCTACTCGTCAGCACATTTATATCTGTGGAGTCAGGTGCGTACAATTGAACAAGTATAAATTGAGAAATAAAAAAAATACAAATTCTACTTCAGCATTGCTTTAAGAAAATTTTAGTTTTTTCATAAATTTTTATTTCGAACTCTACATGAAATTTACAAATGTTATTATTTGGATATTTAACATTTATTGCCAAACCATGTCTAAAAATGTTACGACTAAAATGATTTTTATAATATTTTCTAAATGTTCAAACAGGTCATTTCAAAATGGTAATGCCACCAATACACGAGGCCGCTAAATCCTACGACGTTCCTTATTTAGTTTCGGTTCAGCAAATGACCAAAAGCAACGCGTACTCGCATATCTGCGCTGGTACTATTATACATAAGCGGTTGGTCCTAACGTTATGGCAGTGTTTTACCAACTCATTATACGACTCAACAAAGTTCATAGTGAAGGCTGGACGATTGAGCTTGTTAGACAAACCCGAGACATACGAACAGACAGTCGTCGTGAAAAACATCCACCCTGGTCCATGGTAAGAAAACTCTATTATCTTAGCCCGAGCTGACGTTGACCTTGATGTTTACTATTGCAGGCACGAATCTAGGGAGTTTAGTATAGCCGCGCTCCTTTTAGAAAATGATTTACAACTCAACGACAACGGACCTGTATCAGCTGCTCATTTGCCCTCAAGTTCAATCGACTTTGGATCTCTTTTCACGGCTGGATGGGCTGGGGGTAGTGCGCCACACGTTGGAGCTACGAAGGTTCGGATGGTGGACAAAGATACATGTAAAACTTTGTGCCAGATTATTGATAAATCGCGGAATTCACCAAATTATTTGTGCGCGGACCAGGAGTTTATCGAGAGACCCCTCTGCTTTGTAAGTATGACATAAAGGTTGAGTAAATTATTCAAGGATAATTAGGTGTAATAAGATGACTCAAATACGCAGACCGACGCTGGTGGACCTCTGATGACCAATATGACCGGACAGAAGAATGTCCTCGTCGGCGTTGCAGCCGTCACTGGAAGCCCTTGCGACGAATCAGACGCTTTAACGCTCTTTTTACCAGTATCAGAAGAACCATTTAGGTTTTGGTTAAGTAATCTGATGAGGGTGGAAACGGACGAAGAAGGAAGATAAAAGACAGAATATGGGAAATGCGTTAATTTATTTTTTGTATTAATTTTCAATTCTTACGATTAGTATTATAAAGACGATACGAGTATTATCTTTTATTTAAGTTTTGCAAAGTCTTTTCTCTAGGTCCTCGCGTTTATTTATCTGGCTAGCCAATAACAATAATGCACGTAATACATTGGGTACTAATTGCTGGTAGAGTACTACGGTGGCTCTTGATCAACACAGAAATGTTAACGAAGCATTTTCCTCGAAATTACTCTTAGTAGAAGAAGTTATTACTCTCGGGGCCAATGATATCCCTTTACTTCTTTACAATGCTTAACACGAGATAGGAAGAGGGAGAGAGAATGAGCTGCTCGATTCGACTCGTTATATCGAACGACACAGCCCCGCCGAGAACGCGAAAGAAACACATAGGGTGGAGGGAAAGAGTTTGATCGAGGCGCGCGAGCGCGCGAAGAAAAGGAAAAGAGAAAAAGTTAAGAGGAACAAGAGAAGTAAACGGGAGTAGAAATATATATATATATATATATATATATA
>JAPYYQ010000713.1:0-52059 GCA_030522585.1 Anagyrus pseudococci | reverse complement strand
TTCGGACAGTTTGTGTGTAAATTTCATCAAAATGCATCGATGTCCGGGGTTTACTAAGACACATAGTAATTTTTACCCTACAATTTTTCTCAGTGTACGGTGAAACAAACTTTCAGTATCAGTTCTAAGTGGTGGATAGTCATCGTTTCGGTCGGCTTTATATACGTTTAATGTCCTTTTTTTGTCCAAAAAAGATATATGCACGATAATAAACTGGGATTTTTAGTTACGTCACGATTTATAATCTAGGTATATAAGAGAGTCAAATTGATCATTAAAATACAATGGTTTATTTACAAAGAAAAAGGCATTAAGAACTTCGAACATATTAATTATAAAGTTAACATTATACTTTATTGAATACATTTATTTTTTTCTAACAATGTTTGAAACAGAACGGTTTTAGTTAGAAGACGTTTCAATTTAAAATAAAATAGTTACAAGCTTTTTAATGTTTTAAATATTTAATTAAATGTTATTTTTTGACCATTTGCACGATTTTCACATCCACTAGGACAGCAGTCTGGGTACGGTTTAGTCGAATTTCGTATTAATTCATATCCCGTTGGACATTGATAAGAACCACATCTAAAATAATTAAAAACGTCTCAAAATTAATAAGACACATAATTTTGTTGAAAAAAAATCATTTCTATAAGTTGTATTTTTTAAAAGTAATTTAATTAGTTTTATACGTACGAAAAATATGCAATATGTCTAACGCCCACATATTTCTCACAACGGCCATTAGCAAGAGCTTCCTTATTTTTCTTTTCTACGTCTGCTTTGCATTCATCATCGGTTTTGGTCGATTCACATTCCTTTATGCCGGTAGCACGTTTGTCTCTACCATCAGGAACCGCTGCGTAATTAATCAAAATGTATAATTTATAAATACTATTACTGAATTACATAAGTAACTGCAGAAAAGTGCGGAATAGTATTTTAAACGCGTAATATTAAAAGGTTTGCTTGACAAAGGCAAGAACAACTTCTTTCTTCACGAAATTTCAACAAATTTTATCAATATTTTTAAGTTAATTACGTTTCAGTATTAAATTTTCGATTTAGGCAAATTGTACGTTTGTAGTTTGTTAAAAATTAAGAATGAACTTACCTTTGATTGTAGAGAAATAACAGACACAGAGTAAAACTACTAAGAAGAGCTTCATGTTGATAGTATAAAGTTTTTTTTCGTATTAGCTAGAGATATAAAATCACGTCGTTGATTAGACTTAATATATACTTAATATTCAGCTTAATATATACTTTCTCGGCTTGAAAAGGAGATTAATATGATAATGAGATGGAATTTCCAGACTCGTTATACTTAATATTCCGAATAACTAAGATAAGCAACAATTTTTTATTTAATACATGTATCAAGTACGAATTTTTGTGCTTAAAATCATAAAAATGTTTCTAACCTTGGTACTAAATAATTTTATCAATGTTTTTGAGTGTTAAAACGTGTAACGTCAGTATTGTTCACAACCAATTTTTATTCAAGTTAACTAATGACTATTGGTCATTAGCGTTACAAAAAGAACATTACAAAAAAGAAAATTAAAAGTATAATAGAAGAAAACCCAAAGTATTATTCAACTCATGTTTCAAAAAATGTGTAATCAAAGTATCTTATGATTATTGTACATTGTGATATGAAATTTTGAAACAAAACTAACATACATTTGCATTTATTAATAGTGCATATTTATTTAGTTAATTAAATTAATCCTTTCAAACATTATATTTTTCTTTGTTTTTTTCTTAGGTGTTAATACAATATGAAATTATAACTGAGAGTTTATTGTACATTTTAAAGAATTAATTTATTTACATTACGCCACATATAAACTTTTCATTGTACTCATTTTTACTATTGCCAACAACATATTGAATATCATAGAAATTATATTTTCATGGATAATAACTGTATGAAAATAAAAATATAATTGGTTGATTTTTATAATAAAAAATGTATGTGTATTACTTAAAGATGTTATATAAAGTTTTTATCGTTCAACTTTATAAAAAAAATTGTAAGAGAATGAAAATTCATCGTTTACATTATATACATTTCAAGTTTACGTTACATTTACGAGTAAAACATAACTTTCAAATCGTTGATATAAACTATTTACCAGTTAACACTTTTCATTGAATAATAGATCATACATGTTTGTTCGAGATATTTACTGTATATGAATAAGTATTACTTCGATGTTACAGTTAACGTATTAGTTAATTAATTTAATTTTAGGAAAATCAAGATCTTATTATGTTTTAATTTATGTGTGCACGATTCTTTTGAATCGAAAATGATACAGTTCTTCAGCGTCCAGCGCTATTATGCAAGGGCTTTTCAAGCACTTTGCAAAACGAATTCATACTACGGAATATAGAAAATATGACTTTTTAATGAACATTTTTGTTGCGTTAGACTTGATTATTCGAAGTGAAAATACGTAATTAATTATAATATAAAAGGCATGATATTGAAATAAAGTCCATGGCAACGTAGCATAGTTTTTCGTTTTTGTATACAATTTGTTCATATTATTGGAATATAAATACATGTAGAAAAAATTAATAAGCACATGCTTTAAATAAATCAAAGTTATCAAGTAAATAATCGTTGAATTGTTTTCTATTTTATAATTCATTTAGATTAAACAATTGTAACTATATACAGTACATATTACATATGTCACTCATAAAATGTTTTACTTAACAACATTTGTGACAATTAAATAACATTTTTACATCGTTCCAATAATAACATTGCCAAAACGTCGTTAAAAAGTATATCATATGTATACATTTCAAAAATAAAATTTTCGAAAAAAATTAATTTTTTTTTTATAATTTTTAGATGTAATTAATAATAACTTTTTGTAAACATTATTTTTTTTTCATGAAACTGTGATTATCTTAAAAATAAAATTTTTAGAGTAACCAGCATGATTGCAAGTATTTCGAAATACTGTTTCAATAATAATGCATTAAATAAAAAACAAAATATTATTTTACTAAAAAGGCGCACCTTCTGAAATTTTTATTACAAATAAATTCGAGCTAATAAAGTATCAGTTCTTTTTGTTATTATTGCACTTTACAGAAAAGCTATGCGTAAAATAAATTAATTCGAATATTCAGATAAAGAAAAATCTAAAAATCCGCGTATACGTGTAAAGCGCACGAATAGTAAACAACCACATTCTCATGAGAATTGTTTTCTTTTTCTTAAATAAACAAGATTAAATAAAAAAGCTATCACATTTTCATGAAAAACATCGTCAAGCATTCTCTCACTTCAATCGTCCCGCAACACGCTTAGAGGATCCTCGACGATTTTCTCGGCAGTTTTCTTCAAGTCCCTGGTCACTGCCTTCTTTATCAATGGCCTACTATTATCGATTTTAGTCTTGCTGTCTTGCATCGAGACAGGTTTTGAACTACCGAATATGTCATCATCATCGTCCGCATCGTCGTCGTCGAACAGCGACTTTGATTGCTTCTTCGGCACTGTTTTTTTACTGCTAGCGAAAATATCATCCTCTTCAGTCGAGTCATCGAAAATATCCTTAGGAGACTGTTTGGTGCTTTTGGGTTCCGATTTTGCTTCATCGGTAACAGTAGAAGTTGGCGCTTCTCCCGATTCTTTACTTTCGCTTTTCTCGCTCTTCTTAGACGCCCCAAATAGGCTCTCATCGTCGTCCTCAAGGGCCGCCTCATCGAACAAATCGATTTTCGTATCTTTCAGTGGTTTCTTTTCAATTTTCGTCTTGCTCGAAGAGAAAAGATCGTTGCCGCTCGTATCATCATCGTCATCGTCGTCGAACAAACCTCGGCTTGGCTTTGTTTTCACCTCAGGCTGTTTCGTGTTCGATTTTGACGAGCTCGAAAACAGACTGTCATCTTCCTCGCTCAGTATCAAACCTGTGCAAATAAAACAGTTACATTTAGCGTGAAATCGTATTAAAAATCGCAGTGTCACCAAAGAATATCATACCTTTGTTTTTCTCCGGTGACGGTGTTTTCGTGACAAAGGCGAACAGCTGGCTTGGATCTTTGAGAGGATCGTGACTCTCGTCTCGAAGTGGATCAAGCGGCTTGGGTGTTGTTTCCTCCTTCTGCTCAACGGGGCTCTCTTCTCGCTCGGTGGTTTTCTCAACTGCATCCACGCGATCTTCATCGGCAGCTGAACGCAACCTGTTGGCCGGCCTCTCGATACGCTGAATCGGAGAGAGTATAGGCGCCCGCCCAAACAGCGAGTCCTCCTTAGCGGTGGGATCCTCGGGTAGATCGGGCGGCACGTCAAACAGGTCCTCCTCGTCGGTGGAGGGCGAGAGTAGGTTCGTCGTGGTGTTGCGCGAGGCGCTGAGTTCAGATCTGTCGTCGGCGTGACCCGGCGCGCCGTCCAGCTGCTGTGGTCGCACTGCCGGTCCGGGCTGCAGATCGCCGTTTGGCTGCTGTCCGGCGGTGGGACTGCTCGACACCACGTCCGGCACGTCGAAGTCGATTCCGCTTTGTCGCAGAGCCGACTGGCGGGCTTGCCGGCTCTGTGGGCGTCGTTTTGTCTGGATGCGCGCTCGGCTCTGCAAACAATAAACGGATGCACGTTACACTTTCGGCAAATAGAGCGAGACGCTCAACTGAACAATGAGCACAACTGGCCGTGCTCTGACCTTCGACGCGATCGACGTTAGAGTCTCGACTTGTATCGGCTCGTCGAAGCTGATGGCGCCTTCCGTGTTGTCCGACCTGAGCGAAGGAGAATCTCGTGCTCTCGATCCTAAAAAATCGCGGATAAACAATGAAATACAAACGAACGATGCTGAAGAATTGTAAAGAACACTATTATCTCACCTGATGTGTGAGGAGAGGATGCTCCACTGGCAAGACTAGGTGTGCTGTTCCCACTGCTCCCCGGCTCCCCGGCAGCTTCATGCTCGGTATCGTTGCCGTTCTTTTCCTCGTTGTTCTTGCGGGGCATAGACTGCACATCCGTCGGCGACAATATCTTCAAGCCCTCCATATTGCCCAGCAGGCCCTTAATTTTCGCCGAGACCGCGGGCTTCTTCGGGAGCGCCTGTCCCGCTGCCTCCTCGACAACCGGGGTGTCAACGGGCGAGGGTATCTTGATGCCCTCGACATTGCCCATGAGACTCTTTATCTTGGCCGATACCGCGGGCTTCTTCGCCGCCGACTGGGTCGCCTCGTCGCTGGGCAACGGCAGTCCGGTCTGCAGCTTCAAAGTCTTCGGTGGATCCCTCTTCGAGCTCACCGCTCCGTCGACCGACTCCGTCGACTTTTCCGCCTGGTGCTGCTTCTCCAGCTTCTGCTTCATCTCCGCGAACAGGGCACTTTTAGGCGGCAGTCCCGGCTTGGCACCAATCTCGGGGCTCGCTTTGCTCACCGCTTCCGGGGACTTGTCGCCGGTCGCCGGCTTATCCGAGATCTTCGTGGCCTTCTTTTTCTTATCGCCAAATAGGTCGTCGTCGTCCTCCTCGTCATCGCTGAATATGCTCTTTTTCCCAGCGCTCTTAGCCTCGGGCTTCTTTTTACCTGGCTTATCCGCGACCTTTTCCTTTTCCCGCTCCTGTGACTCTTCAGCCTCTGTCTTTTTCTCCTCGTCCATAGCTACGCTGCTGCTGCTCTTGCCGGCCTGAAAAATGTCCTTCGACGCTGGCTTTTTCGAACTGCCGAACAGATCGTCGTCGTCGTCGTCGCTGTCGAAGATGCTGCTCGTCAGCTTCTTCGTCTTCTTGGCAGCCTCGAAAATCCCTTCCGGCGACTCCTTCTTCGTAGCCGCTCGCTCCGGCTTCTCGCCAAACACGTCCGCTGGCTTGTCTCCAAAAAGCCCGCTCGACGTCTTCTCCGCGCTGCTCTTCTCCCCGGCCGTCTTCCGTCCAAACAAGCCCGAGTCCTCGAGGTCCTCGAACAGTCCCTTGCCCGCCGTCGGAGCAGCAGGTGCGCTGGGCTTATCGGCCACCGGAGCTACCTTAGCAGCACTGCCGAACAGATCGGAATCGTCCGAGTCCTCGCTCTCGTCGAACAGTCCCCTCGAGCTCTTGATCTTAACCGCGACCGTCTGCTCGGGCTTGCTTGGTCCCTTGGGTACGCTGGCGGGCTTTGCCGGCTCGTTGAACAAGCCAGCGGCTGCGTCTATCGGTGGGACGTCGTCGAAGAGACCGGTGGCCGCTGACTTGGCGGCGGGCCGCGTCGGCGCACCGCCGAACAAATCGACGTCCGGCGCGTCCTTCTCGCCGAAGAGATCGTCCTCGTCGTCGAAGAGGCTCTTCTTCTGGGCTTGGGCCGAGCCGCGGGAAGGCGTGCGCTCGGCGCTGCGCAACGACCTCGCGCCGGGACTAGCGCTTGCGAACAGATCGTCGCCCGAGTCCGAGTCGTCGAACAGCGAGGCTACCTGTTGATGAAAAATCGCTGGAATTAGTGGCGCGTTAAATCGATATCCATTGTGTAAGCTTTTACTCCGGCTCGACTGAGAAGCAAGATTTCCGGATTACGGTACTTTTACCGAAACTACAGTATTAAAAAAAAAAAATAATAAAGCGTAAAAATTTACGTTCGGCTAAATTGAACGTACTCGAGCAAGATCGGTAAAGGAACTAGTGGCGCAGGGTGTGCCGATAAGGATCTGTAAAGTGTAGCACCGTATAACGGCACGCATACCTTCGACTTGGGCTTGGCAGCATCCGAGGCCTTGGGCAGTGGCGGCGGGCCAAACACATCCTCATTCTCCGAGGCGTCCTTGGACTGGGACTGTTGAACCTGCGACTGTTGCTGTCGTTGCTGCTGCTGCTCGGCAGAAGAATTGTCGGTCCTGCTCTTGCTGGCGAAGAGGCTGTCGCTGGGCACACGCTCGCGGTAGATCTCCTCGGACTTGAGTCGGCTCGAGGACATCAGCGGCTGGAAGTCCGCTCTGTAAAGCGAGAAGAGAAAGTGCGCGTTAAAAGGAGACGCCGTAAATGCTGCTGCTGCGGCTACTGCTATGCCGCTCTGCTAGAGAGTCTTTTTATGGGATGACGCGAGCGGGGAATCTGTGCCGACGATGAGTCTGCGCTTGTTCACGATTTTTGGCTTTACTCTCGCACGCTCGTTCGCCGAGTACGTATAGACGTTTTAGTTGTACACGCCGTACTAGAGCAACTGGTTTTAATACGTGTAAATATTTCCAGAGTTTCTACTTTCTAGATAACTTTATTTTTCTTTCTCTCTCTCTCTTTCCTTTTTTTGTTCCTGGAATATGTGTGTCATCAGTTAAAGGACTGATGAGCGAGAGAGATAGCTATTATTAGCGCCGGACAATGTCTTAATTTACATGAGAAGACAAAAGTAAACAGAGGTGTATATCTCCTCGTCCTGCGTCTATTCTAATGCTCATCTCCATATATCACACTCGATCTATTCGGAAACCAAGCTATGAGTCAGAGCTCTGACATCAAAACCCCTTGTAAACAGAAGGCAATCAACGACACACCTAAATTATCCACGCGATTCTTACAAGCATAACTGCGTACACAGATGAGAAATGCGAGAAAAAAAGTCACGATGTAATTAAAACTTGTCATACGAACGCACATTTACTTTGCTAATGCGCGCGTGAGAACGCTCGTGCGCGTCTCAGCCACGTGCGCGTAGACGTCTACAGCGGAGTAGCGTCCACTCTGTTTATCGTCCGTCGCACACGTGCGTAAATTCCACGACGCTCTCGCCAGACCCTCGAAACGTCCGATTATTGCGATTGCAAAGCCACGAAAAACGAGCGGGGGGTGGGGAGGAACCTGAGGCAGGTCGATAACGAAAATAGAAATTCGCCATACCATGGCTAGATGGATGGTGCCGATGCCGAATGACGCATCGGGCTTAGCGGGCCTATACAGGTGCGCGCGCGCGACTGCCAAGCTCCACGATCTCTCGCCAGCCGATGTTGGATCGGAGAGAGAGAGGCCGCGGCGAGTCGCGAGAGCTGGCCGATGTTGAATTTTTCAGGTGAAAGGAATCGTGAGCGCAGGCGCGCCGCATCAGGGGAGGGGGGGGGAGCATGGCCGGCAGAAGTCGGAGCCTGACTTGCGCTTTGTGCCTCGGTGCATTTAATAGTGCCAAGCTGGCCAGAACAAAGCGATGAAAGGAATCGGCGTTTACTTAGCCATCCCTGTCTATTGATTTATGCCGATTTTCAAATCGATGGAAAATTTATCAAATATTTAATTGTCCTTTAGCAAATATTTAATTGTCCTAGATTGATTTTTTTCGAAACTTAATGGCCAATTAAGAGTTGCACAGCTTTATAAACGATATATCTTGGCATTGAGACGCGTTTTAAACAGCTGCTCGCAGTTAAACTACACCTTCACTTGTATATTAATACACAAGTATTAAATAATTTTATGTTTTTAATGATCGTCATTTGTTCTGAACATCTGAGCATACATATTTGTCGGAAAAAAATGTGGGTTCCGTTATTTATTTGAATGATAGTGGTGACGATACTGAAAACCACACCAAACAAGTTTCTCTTTATCATATTCATCGGTTAAAAAAAGAAAAAAAAACCGTTTACATGAAAAGTATATAAAGCCGGCCGATTTGGTGACCCAATGTCACTTCTGGATAAAACTCAAAATCGTGATTTGATAATAACATGAAGCTCTCAGTAATAGTTTTACTTTGTATCTGTTATTTCTGCTTAGTCGAATGTAAGTGTAATTTTTATTTTTACTAAACGAAAATGTGCCTAAAATTGTTAATATATTCGACAGTTTTAAAATTTTATATTAGTTGTTGATATCTGCGACTTTTATACGTTACACGTTTCAGCTTCTATAATATAAAACAATTTTTAGACTGCTGAGATATTAATTAATTTTAAATTATTATGTAGCGGCTCCTAATGTCCAACCGAAAGGTAACATAAGCCACGAATCCTGTCCGCATAACACAAAAGAAGCATGTGTAGCGTATGTAGAAGAAAAAGCCAAAGTCGCCAAAAAAGAGGGTCGTTGTGAATCAGTTACAGGCACTGATCTAATTACATACTCATCGTACGTATAAAACTATAGTCAAACAATTATTAAAACCGCAATTATGTGAGAATTGTTTCTAATGCTTATTTCATTTTTAATTACCGTAGCTGTGGATGTCCACAAGGGTCTATACCAACAAAACAAGATTTATCCAAACCGTTTCCAGACTGCTGTCCACGAAATTGTGTGCTCAACGGTAAAGCATGAAAGCCTAAGACTACGACTAAATATTGATAGAATATTCATTTTATATTTAAATTATATACATCGAATAAAATTATATTTGACGAAAAATAGAAAAAATGTCGGTTATCTTATTTATTTTATATAATATTAACCATAACATTTCTGAAAACCTAATCCAAATAAAAAATCGATTATTTTATCGTGAAAAAAAATATAGGGTAAGCAGTAGAGTCATCAGTCACTTAAAAACTATTAGTCACTAATGTAATATATCTATATATACGGTTCGAAATATAAAAGTATATAATGGCCAATGACTATTAGGTGGCCAACAACTGTACCGCTTACCCTTCCGTGTATATACAACTGGCCCACTCAATTACAGTTCTAAAAAATATTTAAAAAAGTTGTGTCATAGTACTAAGATAAAGTTTTTCTTAGTAACTTAACTTTGTATATTTATTTGTATATAATCGAAGATAACAACCCGCGATACTTTTACGTACATTATAAATTTTGAACTTACAGAAAATTTACAAATTTTGCTTAATTACACAGCGGTCCCTAATGCTAGAGATAAACGTGCTGTTGGACTGGGGCAGTGTCCTTACAATACAGATAAAGAATGTATAGAATTTGTAGAAATACAAAGAGAAAAAGCCAAAGTGAACGGCGATTGTGCATCAATTGAGGGTGTTAAGAATATTACATATTACTCGTACGTATAATACTAGTCGAACGATTTTTAACGTAAACCTTAGTTATAGAAGTGGTCTTTACCACTAAAATGATGTATCTTAAAAAGCTTAACAAACCGTTAATTATTCTAGATGTGGTACAAACAGATGTCGAAAAGGTTCTGTACCAGAAGAACCAAATAAATCACTACCGTATCCAGACTGCTGTTCTCGTAAATGTATACCAAAGGATATAGGATAAATTTTTAAAATAGTGACTAAAAATAATCATAATGTCTTTATATAACTTATATGCCTACAAATAAAGCAAAATATTCAATAATACTTGTTTTCATACACCCTTCCTTTTTTCTTTTTTATGAAAGAAATATCTATCTTTCTATTTTAATGGCAGTTTAAAAACTTTGATATAATATTAACGTAACGTTTCTGAAAAACCCATCCAAATAAATGTATCGTGTTTATCTTAAAAAAAGAAGAAAAACAATAATACACCGTGTATATAAAGCTGACTCTTTCGACTACTCAATACCAGTTCTAACAAATTTTGAAAGAAGTTAGTATGTAGTACTATAACGATGAAGCTCTTTTTAGTAACTTTACTTTGTATTTTTTTGTATACAATCGAAGGTAATAATCGCGATACTTTTACATAAATTATAAATTGTTAACTTCTAAAAAATTTATAAATTTTTATTAAGCAGCGGCTCCTAATGCTAGAGAAAAACGCGCTGTTGGTCGGGGGATATGTCCATTCAATACAGAGGAAGAATGTATAGCATTTATAGAAAAAGAAAAAAAAGACGCCAAAGAGAACGGCGATTGTGTATCAATCGAGGGTGCTAAATATTTTATGTATTTCTCGTACGTATAATACTAGTTAAACGATTTTTAAAGTAAAACCATTGTTATAGAAGTGATTGTTACCACTAAAATCATGTATTCTAATATTCTCAACGCATCTTTAATTATTCTAGATGTGTCACAGTTGGTTGTCCAGATGGAACAGAATTAGAAAAAGGAGATTCATCCAAACCATATCCACACTGCTGTCCTATTGAATGTATACCTAAAAGTACAGCATAAATGTCTAAAATAGCGACTAAAAATAATAAACGTGTCTTTATACAACCTATATGCCTACATTATATTTCAATCAAAAGAATAGTTATGCGTTAATGCTGAGAACATATATTATAATGAAATATATGAATTAAATAAAACAAAATTTTCAATAATACGACTTTTTCTTGATACATCCTTCCTTTATTCTTTCATTTAGAAAAATGTGTATCTTTTTAGATAGAATAAAGCTGGTTTTATTTTATAATTAATCAAACAACGTACGTAAAAGTATAAAAGATTGATAGCTAAGGATAAAATATCTTATTTGTTTTAATTATCATCTTATGTCAGAATCAGAAAGTCCGTAAAAACAAGTTTTTTTTATCATCGGTCATCTTTTTTGAAAAATACATGAAACGATAATGATATAAATAGTGAATAACTTATCCGACTATTTGAGTTTGCGTTTACTACTCAGTGGAGAGTATCGTCGTCTTAAAGAAGTTAAGATGAAGTTCGTCTACATATTGAGTATCATTGGTATCTGTTTCTGTTGTTCAATAGAAGGTAATTTTATTTTAATTCTTTAATAAGTAATAAAGTAGTAAGAATTGAAAACCAAGCGTACATGCTTTAAGTATCTTTTAGAATCATCAATTTTGCTTTTGATAACATAACATTAATAATTATTACGAGCAGCAAATTAATATACATTTTTTTCAGCGGCTCCCGAAGCCAGAGAAAAACGTGCTGTGTCGCAAGAAAAATGTCCGTTCGATACCGATGCTAAATGCATAGCATATATAAACCAACAAATTAAACAACATCGGTGTATGGGAGCTGTCGGCATTAGATACATAGAATGGCAAACGTATGTAAAATACTTGTTTCACTAGTTCTAATAATAAAAAAATGTTGCTCGTCGCTTGTTATAAATTAAAAACTTTTCTTTTCTATAAATTTACAATTATATTTTTTTAGATGTGGTATTAGTATACTTGATTGTGGACCAGGATTCAGAGTGGCAGGTCGGGATCTAACCAAACCATATCCAGAATGCTGTTTAGAGCATTGTGTAGAAGAATAGAGTGCTCAAATCTTAAATTAAAAACCCTTTTTGAAATGACATTTGTAATATTTGTATCAACTATTTATATTAAATAAAGCCAAATGTTTAATAAAAATCCAATTGTTGTAATTTTAAATTAGAGTTATATAACAATTATTATTTAAATAATTGTGATTTATCCCGTACGTACGCAGAAATATTGGAACAATAATGTTTAAATTAAGTATTTATCGTTTATGTAAAATTTGTTAATAAACATTCCATGATTTAAAATAATTTTTGTGCACAATATTTATGACAAAAATTCAAAAGATATCATATAGAAACAAATTGTTAAATACGTTGTAAAAAACAAGTTAAATCA
Organism: Anagyrus pseudococci; assembly: GCA_030522585.1. NCBI lineage: Eukaryota > Metazoa > Arthropoda > Insecta > Hymenoptera > Encyrtidae > Anagyrus > Anagyrus pseudococci. The sequence goes on along the minus strand of JAPYYQ010000713.1, from coordinate 39,627 downwards.
AATGAAGATGTCGACTGTATCAAGAGAGTTTTCTCGTTCGAGAATAGATGTCGAAACGACTAAATAGATAAAGCAATAAAAATACATTCTATAAATGCTACACAATCTGTAAATAATGTGCAGTTTGCAAATGTTAATCGACGACGTTACATTAACTGCGGTATTATGATTATGAAAATTGTTCTTGCACTGTCCTTTGTAACAATTTTTAGTGTAGTTTACGGTAAGTGATTTACAAGGGTTGAAAATACCTACTAGTGCTGATGCTGATTTAGTTTAACAAATTTTTCAGCTAGTGTAATTCAAGAACATCAGAATTTGCGCAAAACTCGTGCAGTATCTCTAGAAACATATCCAAATTATTGGACATTGAAACAAGTCAAAGAATATGCAGATAAAAAATCCAAAAGACGCATTTATTGTCACAAATACATTATTAATGAAAATTACATCCAATGGCAAACGTACGCACTTTAAAAAGTACAAATAACTTAGTCAAATTTAAAGTCCAATAAATTATCAGATAAAGTCAAAGTGAAATTTATAGCAACACTTGTATGCTGTCAAGTAACCTATAATTCATTTATCGTTCAAACAATGAAAAGTTGTTTTGATTCTAATCAAACTGAAAGTGAAAAAGCATTCAACTATTAGATTTCCAAAATTAAACAATTCTGAAAAAAATAGTTCAAATTCTGAAATAAATTTGATTTAATTAAAAAACTCTCAATATTAACTAAAATATTTAAATATGTCTCTAATAAATTTTTAGATGCGGAATAATCTATTGCGGAGAATTTCAAGAATTTGGAAAAGAAGATTTAAGCAAACCTTATCCTCAGTGTTGTAAACAGTGTGTAAGCAAGAAGATTTTCCTGTTTTTTCCATAAAAAAAAAAAAGATACACCAAGTATATGCTTAATTCAGTTGACTCCGCGCCTTACGTTTAGTTTAGCAAACAACACAGTAAAGTATTCAAAATAATAATTAATGATGGATTAACTACATTTGCGTCACTGTATCGTATGGCATTACTTTCGTAATTGAGCAATGCTCACTTTCATTAAGCAAAATAATATATGCAATACTACTATTAAAATTTCTTTAACAATCACCATTGTAAATCAAAAATTGTAGAACGATATGTCAAATTTGAATTTTTAAATTTTAGATAAGTGGCAATGATTATCTGTACTTTTTAACCCTCGTCTGTCAAAAAGTATAAATCAATCAAGCATAAAATTTATGCTCAGTGAGAAATTAATAAAATCGAAAATTTTCATAAACTATGTATGTCACAAGCTAATTTACTTATTTCAATACGTCTTCACATTATATACAAACCCAAGACAATTTCATATATAATATTTTTATAATATATAACATTTTTATTTAAATAATAAAAGAAATAATATTTTTTGACAAAAAGATGACTAGTATTATTGCAATAATGAGTTTGTTTTCATGCATTTCTAGAATCTTGTTTTTAAGAATTATACACAGTACTGTTTATAAATTATAATTTACAATTAGAAATATGAAAGTCAAAGTTTTTTGAAAAAGAAATTTCTTTTGTAGGCGAACAGTGACAATTGATTACTTTGATTAATGACAACTATTCAACTCAGAAATTATTGTTTTATCGCAAACATTAATTGCCTCTTCTACATCATATTTGAAAATTGGAATAATTTAAAATAGTATATATAACACATTAAATTTTCGAACATTCAGTGGAATTCAAATCGCCTTACAACATGAAGTTCTTAATTGTTCTGTGTTTCTTAGCTGTAACAGTTGCAACTGTGTATTGCCAAAAAAGCTATTCATGTAAGTTAAAATCATATTATAGTCAAATTAAAAAATCATTTAATAGTTAAAAGTTGTTTTAAATGGAGATTAAATTTATTATTATTTTACTATGTGAATTCCCAATATTAGATATAGAATCAAATCCAAATTGGACTTCTGAAGCATGTGAGGCAAGGGCATCAGAATTCAGAGCGACCAGGACGAAGTGCACCGATTACGAATGCTATGAAAGAGCAGCCAGCTACGCAATACGTGGAGTGGAGTAAGTTTGCTTCTATTTATTATCTAACTGGTTATAGATTTATTTCGCGAATGTTAATAACGTACTTGAACTAAAGTTTAATAAGATTGAATTTCAACTAAATTTTGATGTATTTGTATTATTTCAGTTGTAAACCCAACTAAACACCAACAGTGCTGAAATGAAGATTAAAAAGTGGTCTTGATAAAAAATAATTAAAACTAAAAAGACCATTGTACAATTATAATTTCAATTAAACAGTTCAATAAACGTATAAAAATCTTATAAAATTTGTTAAATGTTTTATTACATTGCCTTTAAATAATTCTCGCTCTGATCAAACTTTAAACAATCACTTATAAAGTAAAAAGTAACAAAATTTACCACAAGCATATCATAAACAGACACAATTGGAAAACAAGAATTCTTTTGTTTAGAATTATGTCATGATTCTAAAGTTGTACATCACAGTTATGCGAATGAATCATTTATTTTTTTAAAAGATTGATTCAAAGAGACCTAGTGGGAGAATGATGCTATAAAAAGAGTGATGTGATCCTTCATTTGAAAACTAACTAGTATCTCTAAGAATCTGTTTAGAAAAACGTATCTTACAGTTTCTTCTCTCTTAAATTAGAGCAAAATGATATTTTTAATAATATTTTGTGTAATTACTAATATTGTGCTCGTAGCTCTAATGCCCCAGTCATCAAATATTGAAATAGGTACGACTATTTACATGAAAAACCATGTTTTTTATGTTTATTTGTTAATATTTTTAATTACAAGTACCAATTCTAAATCACAGATAATCAAGGCGACCTGCGGATCGAGTATTGCAAATTTCCCAAATTTAGTCCGTTTCAACGACAATGTGCACAATTTAAATGTAGTAAGGACCAAAGACAAATTTTAACGATACCGTAAGTACATTTTCTAAATATTTAATCTCTCATTTTTTTTTGTTATTAATAAAATACTTTATGTAGGTGTCCACCTTCGCCTTGTTCCAATACATTAAGTTACAACGAAGAAAAGTTTACAAAACCGTTTCCTCAATGTTGTGCACCGCCGGTTTGTTAAACATGTATAAAAAAAAGAAGAAAAAAGACGTTTTCCATTTCTCAGAAAGTAACCACAAGTCTCGGCGCTGAGGTACTTGTTCTCAAAATATCGACACGTCTGCGGCTCGAATTACGATTTAAGTTTAGATTATGCATGTGCACCTGTCTTACTTTCAATAAATTTTACGTCCAAACCCTCAGTTTAAATCGTTTGATACTCAGAAATGACATTTCTCTAATTTGATCTTTACTTTTCTAGAATGTATATTAATAAAAAAACGCTTTCAATATCCCATACGAAACGATTCAACAATAAATTAATTCATCAAATCTCTTTATCTGTATATTCGTTTACTAAAGAGTTCCTTATCTTTTCTCATCCTCTAAATTCCGTAATCTCATCCCCCAACTTTCTAGTATCTTTTTTAATGAAAAATGAGGAAAAACCCCCGATCGCCAATACGCACCACACGTACTTTTGCACACGTCTCGTGGCAAAAATCGTCGGAAACACAGTGTCGAATGTCGCCGGGAAAAAGCGGGCAACGCGCCAGTAAGTTGGCACTGTTGCATCATCGCCAACCGCGCTTTTACGTGCGCAGGCAAATTTCTTTTTTCTTTTTTCTCTCAAAACAGCCGCAGGTTAAGCCCGAGAAGGGGGGACGACTTTTATATAGCGTTGACGCGCAAGAAAGGAGAAAGCGATGGTATCGAGCCCGTAATTAATTTCATTAATAGATTGGCTCGAAATGGATTCGATGGCTTGAACGTCACAATCCGGCATTTTCTTTTACAAAGATACCACGGTACGATGCAACGCTCTATTGATCAATTTAACTGTTTTCAATATTGTATTGAAATGGGATTTAAAACGCGGGAGCTGTTGCCATTAAAACACGTAATTTAGCAAAATTTGATTATTATCGTGTAAAATTGTTTGTGCTCTTAGCTAAAATACAATTTAACCTAGCTAAATATTATCTCTGACTTAAATTAACTATCCGCTATTTTTATACCCAGCGGACATCATCAACACCCAAGGATTTGCGAATACGTAAATTTATGATTATAATACTTGACGCGTTCTTTTTATAAACACAACGTTTTCGTTTGTTACGCACTCGAAACTTTCAAAATATTTACCACTCCAAATGATCTTTCACAAAAATACCGAATCATCACTCATCCATTATAATCGAGAAATCATAAATCCTACGAAAACAAATTTAAACTCCAGCTCACTCGAGAGCTGAAAAAAGAACAATTCGATTTCTTATAATAACCAAGACAGACGTACCAAAGCTCGTCTTCTCGATTCCAACAATGTAGAAGTCCCGAACGACAATCCGTTGACGCGCTTTATATTTTCCGCAAAACAAACATTACCCGACCACCTGTGCACAAGTCGTCGGCCACAAAAAATAAAAGCCACTCGCCGTTGCGCTGCTTCAATTAGTGAAATCGGACGCGGCGCGCTGCACACGGAGAAACTAGATTAAAGCCAAGTCGTGTGCACTCACGGCGCCACAATTAAGCCCCGGACTCTCTTCGTAGGCCAGGAGTAAAAGACCGAGCCGAGATCGGATCTTTTTATATTCAGGAAATGCTACTCTCCCAGCAGGTGAACGCGCCCGGAGTCTCGCGCATCGATCGTAGATTAGATTAGTCGCGAAAGATTTAGATAAAAAGATTATCGATTAATTTTTGCTTCCTTTGTCTTTCTACAGGACCGCAGATCTTATGTTGTACTTATACACGGAGGAGACGTTCAGCCTTTTTTTGGTGCAATTTTTTAATTTATTCGATTCGATTTCTCATTAGCACCTGATAATTTATTTTAACAATTTCATTAAAATGATTTATGCGATAGTTTTGTGTTAAATAGAAAATTCGTAAAACTATAACGTTACCTTACATTGTTTTAAGTTATTCTCTACGACAAAAGGTCTTTTTATCGCATTGTTTGATAACTCTGTTTTAAAAGAGGTTAAAGCAATGGCGTCACTGATTATTACTTTCCATAAAACCAGCCGGAACGTTAAATTCATTTTCGGACGTTTCGAGAGCCAAATTTCGAAATTCAAAAAAGAGTATACGAAAAGATTAACCTAATAATAGAAACAAGCTATAAAAAAAATCATAAAATGCGACAATTTGAATTCAATGCTTTCTCGTTTCTTATTAATGTTTTTTTTATCTCCAACGGAAATTTTTAGCTGCAGCTCCGAAGCGCGGCTCATTACGAATACCTTATTAATGTCGCATCGCAAACCGTCATCCAAATAGCACAGCAGTGAGATCAGCCTTAAAAGAAAACTCAAATAATGCAAAAGTAAAGAAGAAAAAAAAATGAATTACACAGGGTTGAATAAAGTCTGTGATTTCTCCAGTGCCGCTCGTACATCAGCGTATCATTTCAGTGCTCGTTCCATAACGCGCACAGACCACAACCTTGGTGAGATCGACCTCGGCGATCGACGATATCAAGAAGAGCGATTAGCGAATACAAAAATATCTCGGAACAGTCGTAATTCCGTCGTCGAGAGAGGCAGAAGCCGCGCAGCTTCATTCAGTCCATGCTCGCTCTGCGCTGGAAGACAAAGCGCCGGATGAATTCTCGCGGGACAAAAGCAAAAAGCCGCACTCGCGAACTCCGTGTAAGGAGGAGGGGGGAGCGAGGGTAGAGGGGGGGACGCGCGAAGACGCGAAGCGTTCGCGGGAGGTAACAGCGGCGGGTATACACACGGGGCGCGTGCACGTGTGCGCGCGACGCCGCCAACTAAAGGTCCGCGCGCGGAGAAGACGCGCGCGCCCGAGCAAGAGTTCTCTTTCTCTCTTTCTATAGTCCGCTGAGCCGCCGCGACCGCAGCGATCGGATCGTCAACGCTGCGGTTATGGACCTCTCTCTTGTTACACGCCATTCGTACGAGCATGGGCATTTTATTATTTTTTCTTTTATTTCTTTTATTTACACGAGCATATTTAAAGCTGACGTTGTTTTAGCTTGACGTTGCTGTACGAGGCAGCCGTTAAAAAGCTTACCGTATGGTTATTAATTTATCTGCTTATTCTCGAGAAGTGAAAATATCAATTTGAAATTCAAAGAAACGCTCGTCTCGTCGCTGAGAGGAAAATGTTGATGAAACGGCAGAAGTTGATCTATGATCATATACCGGTCTTGCTGCGTCTGACTCATTCCACTTGATAAAACTAGTAGATGTACTGACAAGGCTATTCATCTATTGAGCGTCCCGGTCATGATATTTTTCATTATCAAGGTTCTGCAAATTTCACGATTGTTTATTTCAGTGTAATTATAAGCTGGAAAACGAGTTATTTCATCGCGACTCGTGAATGTTAATCTTTAGAGAAATAAAAAAAATAAAACATCAACTGCGTCATAGCTACTTGATTGAAGAATCGAAGCAAGCTTTCAATCTTTTTTCATTATTAAGTTGTTTAGACAATTGCCTCTCATATTGATTTATAACACGTGCTATTAATCGTAAAAATCTGGATCACTTTATTTGTAAATAGACCGTTGAACTTTCTCATGACTCAGCCGCGCTGTAAATATTTATAAAAACAATTAGAAGAAAACAATTATATTTACTTTTGCACGAGTTTATATACCATTATTAAATGAAGTACTTAATAACTGCTTAGAATTTAATAAGAGAGGGTTTTATGACTAAGAAACGATCTTTATTATCTCAATCTCTAAAATGAAAATAATAGAATGTTTGAACAAAGTACAAGAAAGTAAGAGAAAATTAACTTGGTATAGATGGTGACGCAACCCTTCTTCTCGCGGCAGATCGAACCGCAGCTCGACAAGGGAGCGACAAGCACTGGGAAACGCGTACTCGAGTTTTGTCAACGCGCGTACGAGTTCATGCGGGCGTGTAATACAATTTTCTATTTTTATGCCTGTACGTGGTCCAGCTCTCGTTACCCGAGCTAAAGCGAGCCCCGTCCTCGTCGCACGAGTATCGCTCCGGGCGAGCACGCTAACATACGGGCCTCTCAAATAGACTCGAGACTCTCGCGAGCCGGTCACTTTGCGCCCGGTTACATTTGCTCTCCCCCTCCCGATCCGGCCAGTGGATAATAGGCGCGTTAATAGTCGCAGCAGAGCAAAACTCGATGACTTATTAACGGGATAAGCGTGATTTCCTGCACGTCTATTAGAGCTTGGTTTTTACGTTTTCAAACTTTTTTTTCTCACTTTAAAATTTGCAGTTACGAAACTAGGGAATTTACGAATTTTAATTGGCGATTTGATAAAGTTTGAAAGCTTTTACGATAAAATATTAAAAGTCTGTAGTTTATTTCATCTTTGTAGGAAATACCCATATTTTTTCATTATTTTGACTAAACTAGTTGTAAATTATTGTATATTCGAGTTTTAACCTTACTTGATTTAAATAAATAAGATATCTTCAAAAATCAATCATAATAAGTGCAGAAACAAGCGTATTTAATAAAAACAACACTACTCATTATTTTACACTTTATAGTTTCGTATTAGTCAAAAATTATCAAAGAGGGAAAATAGTATAAAACAGGCAAGAACCAAAGTTTTCAGACATTAGCAATCGAGAAATTGTAGAGTGAGGAATCCAAGATAGTGACAAAAGTCTTCAGTTTAAAATGAAATTTTTTATACTATTAATTGTCACTTTATTTATCGTTATAGTAAAAGCACAAGAGGTCGAATACGGTAAAAAATATATCATATTATAAAAACTGTTTTTTTAAATGCATTGTTACATAGTAAAAAATATATAATGGATATACAAACAATTAGGAGATAACAAAATTTGTTAAAAAAATTTCAGATGTACGTGCTGAATACTGTCCGGATGATATAGTTCAGATAACTGAACAGTGCGGAAATCATAGATGTTGGAAAAACGGAACCTTTGATTCCGCTACAGGGTAATTATTTACAACAACAAAAATTATAATAATATACTGAAGTTTATATCATCCTTAAGATAATTTCATCTCCAACATTTGATTTAATATTTTTTAGGTGTGGTTTATGGAAATGTCCTAGAGGCCAGTTGCAAGCTAAACTACGCGACCAAGATATTACTAAACCATATCCGGAATGTTGCCCTGAATATGAATGTTTTATTAAAGCTTCAAAATGTAAACATATTGATACTGAATAATTAAATTTCATATGAATTATAAATTTTGGTTAAAAATCCTACTGAATTAAAAAATTAAAATCAAGAGACATATTCATTTTAATACATTCCAATTAGAATCTTATTCGTTGAAAGTGTTTAATTAAATTAATTTCTCCAAATACCAAAAAAGCTAAGTTTTAAAAGTTTTGTAGAAATAAATGTACAAAAATAACACTAATAAAGCTTTACTCAAAAGTTGCGATACAAAGAGATTAATTACGTTTAAAAATCCTGTTTAAAATCTTATTTCTTGTAGAAATGTTCAATTTAAATGACAAAGTGTCAATATTTGACTGTAGCTATCATAAAAGCTATAAAAAATTTAAGTTTGCATATGCATGCAAAGAAGAATACTGTTTGCGCGGAGAATTAAATTTCATTCCTTTTCAACATTACGTAAAAACAACCAAGTTAGAAACTAACAGAGGGAAAAATAATGGACAGGGGAAACCAGATACAAGGCGATAAAATTTTTACCGACAAGATCTTTCGACTCAAGAACGAACGTAGAGAAGTCATTGCAGCGAAGAAGAAAATTTCCTCATACGCAAAGAAAATGGGAAAAATGAAAACAGCACTTTTATTATTTATCACGGTTTTCCTTGCCGTAGCAAGTCATTCTCAAGCAACAGAACAACCCGAAGGTATTTAATTCGTGCATTCATAATACTTTTTAATTAATTATACAGATAGATTCACAATTAGCATATTAATATTGATGAGTGTCCTATCCGATCCGACCTCCAGAACATAATGTAGAAATTGCAAGATTTAACATTAGGTAAAAGAGAATGTAATAAAGTAAATTTATATACTTTTAAATATAGTATTATTAATGATTTCGATAGTAAACCATTGGATTAAAAAATATAAAATATATTTCATAATATTGTGAACTAAACTAAATGAAAACTTTTTGTAATATGAGGAGTTACACAAACTGACGGTAAATATTTGAATTACTTTATGCGTGAGAAATTAACAAAATTTGTATCGTATTTCGGCCTCGAAGAAATGTTTACACAAAATTTGGGAAAAATAAAATTTACCCAAATCATGAGTTATCTTATGTTATACTGTGTTTAAAGTATGAGCCAAATTTTAAGCAGTGTAGAGGAATGAAGTGATTATACATATTAATCATATAAATAATTAAACAGAAGTATTACACAAAAATAAAGAAAAATTTTGTTAATTAAAAATAATACCTTTTTAAGATCATTTTATCATTGTGTAAATTTAAATTTTTTTACTGCGTCGACTTGACCAAAGATTAACATAACTCGATTGAATAATATTTCGAAATGTGCCACGAGTTGTGTGACTCTTTTATTTTTCCACCTAAAATGATAAGGAGAAAAGTATATAAAGCTAGCAAAGACGAAATTTTCTAGACATTATTCAGTGAGCATCACTAAGATTAATAATATCAAATTGTAGTAAGATAGAGTTAACATGAAATCGTTCGTGGTACTATCTGTGATTTTATTTATCACAATGTTTTTAACGAAGACAGAATGTTCTAGCTCTGATGGTAATGTACTTATTAAAATTTCTGTTTCATTTAATTAAATTACATGTTTTATATAATAATCTAAATCGTAAATTACGAATATATTTATAATCAAAACTACGATTTCAAAGCTTTCAGCTAAAATACTACTAACATGCTTTTTTTAAAATAATTTTTACATCTTTAAAAATTTTTTAGAATTCCGCATTGAATATTGCAAAGAACCACCAAAAGTAGGAGGAGCTTGTGTAGCCAAAAAATGTAATAAAGAGAATACAAGGAGTATTGGTTTAGAGTAAGTACTTTGAGCATAAAAGTATTTCAGATTAATAGGTTTATATTTCTTTTTTTACTTTATTAAAATTGTATACTTTGACTGTTGCAGTTGCGCATTATCGTCTTGTCCTGAAGGAACAATCACTAAAGTTAAAGAAGATAAAACCAAACCTTACCCAGGATGTTGTCCACACATTAAATGTGAACCACAAGTAATCGTTTCGAAAACAACCGTGGAAGATATTCCAAACTGAAGGACTTCTACCTAATAAGATGATTTTTTATCGCAGATGGACAGCGAGTTACACAGACACCGTTAAAAAATAATTTTTTTTTAATATAATTCATAGAAAAAATGATTTCTGAATAATGTAACTTCTATAATTTTTTTTCGTTTTTTCTTGTAATTACAAAATTGAATAAAATAATAATAATAAAAAGTTTTAAATGTTAGAAAGTTTTCTTTTTCTTACAGACCTTAATTAAATGCGATAACTCCTAATACAGAAAGATTATGCACATGTATGTACACATTCCCCTGTTATAGATTATGAAGCCGTACTTTCCATATTTATCTCAGTTATTCTATAAAGAAGCAATCCGACTTTCATAAATCTTCAAACACGTATGTCGATACATTACAACGCAAAAGATCCTATAAACAGATTCAAATTTCTATTTTTCACTTTAAAGTATTATACTTCTCTTGTAGCTATTATTTGGCATAATAATAATAGAATCGTATGGTAATGATGACATTAAAATGTTTTATAGCGGCGAGAATAATTTAAGCGTTCAATCTTCAAATGTTTTGTAATCTGACGCACAAAAACATTCCTGATCGTAGCACAGAAAAAAAAAGAAAATAACTGGTAATCCCTATTCGCGATACTTTTCAAGTTAGATATAAATTTTTCGTAAAATCCCATCTTTTAAAACGTAAGTTTTTAAAATATATGATAACGGTATATCAAGAACGAAGTGGGAGAAATGGTATAAAATACGGACGAACAGTTTTTTCGACTTATGTAGCCAAAGCTATTTCAGAAAGAAAGACACAGAGCGAAATTTTGGGACTTTAATATTTTGTCAAAGAAATTAAAAATATGAAGTCTATCATAATTTTCGTTGTTTTGTTAGCAGTTTTATGTTTGGCGAAAGGACACGGTAATATACACTTTATCAAATATTTATAAAAAGAAAGAATAATTACGATATTATAGGTTTAATTTTTAATATTTAATGTTCGTGTGTTTTTTATTAGAATATAGCGAAGCCTACTGTACGACTCTCAAAAGACCAGAAAAGTTACAAGGACTGTGCGTAAGCTTTGAATGTAACAAAGAAAATAATGCCTGGTATTCTAAAGGGTAAGTGAAAAAAATCATTACTTTATTTAATTTGTAATAAATGTTTGGGCTCATATCGGAATAATGAAAATTCTAGATGCGTCGAAACACGATGCCCCCAAGGAGTTGAAAATGTCGTTCAAGATAAGACCAAACCATTCCCTCAATGCTGTCCTCAGGTAACGTGTCGATACCCAACGCCCAAAAGTGTGTACGAGTTGAGAGGCATATTTTAATCCAAGTAATAAGTTGCGTGGAGTATATAAGATATGCGCATAACGTTTGTATTTTAGTAAAGTAATTAAGCGACGATAAACTTATACAATTATTGTTAAAAAAAGTCATAAAATAAAAAGAAAACAGCCATTTATATAAAACGAGAATAAATTGTATTTTTTTTTATTGCCTAAATTATCATCTCACAATTACTTACCCGAGACTTGATCCTGCCGTGTTGTCGATGCTGGGTTGATGTACGGAGATGCCGCTGCTGTTGCTGCTACCAGTATTGCCACTATTATTAGAGAGGATGGCCACATTGGCAGCGTCGTTGCTTGCTTCGAGGGACGAAAACGCGTTGCTGCTTCCACCGGTGCCGGCGCTCATGGTCGCATTTCCCAAGTTGCTGCCGCTCAAGCCCGCGCGCGGTCGATCACTCGCGTCCGAGTCCGAGGACGAGGAAGAGGATTGCCGACGCGCAAACTTGCTCGATGAGAGAATGTCCACCTTGCCGAATATCGAAACACCACCAACTGGCTTCTGTAAATTATTGTCTACGTTGAGTGACTTTGTACGATTGATCGTAGCTGTTTCTTGTGGTTTTTAATTATTCTTTTTTTACCTTTATCGCGGAACCTATGGATGCTGTGTCCGGCTGTTTTACTTCTTTCGCCGAAGTCGTGAAGAGATCGTCATCATCCTCGTCTTCGAACAAACCCTTAGCTTTATCATTCAACTCTGGAGTGCTGGTAGTCATAGTACTCGTATTTTGGATTTTATCAACATTGAGGTGTTTCTGTTTGCTTGCAATATCGGATTTTACGACTTCTCGCTCGGCAGCGAAAGTAGTTTTGGAAGACTTATTGGAGAATATATCGTCTGAATCGTCCGAGTCTTCGGGATCCCCGAATAAATCATCGATCGTTGATTTCGGAGCTGATGCTAAATTAAGAAAACGATTATTATATAACAAAACGACAAGGTTATCAATATTTTAATGACGTGTTTAACCATCATTAATTAAAATGCAATATAACATTTACATACCAATATTGCTTAGTGGTGGGGGCACATCAATACTTGCAGGAATGATATTTTTATTTACAGGCCTTGCAGGCTTATCCTTCCAAGAAGAAGAAATTTCATCAGAAAATAGATTTTTTCCTTTATTAAATAAGTTATCAGGTTTATTACTAAATACAGGCTGGTCTGCATCCGGACTGAATAAGTCATCTAAAATACAATTTTATTAGAAAAAACATTATACTGCAGTTCTATAAATTTATTATTTGATTGAGTTAGATACCTTTTGGATGATTTACAACCTGCTCATTGGGATCTGGAATAATTACGTTTCTTTGAACTGGTAGAACACTACCTAATCTCTTGGCTAATTCTTCAGCAAAACTAGATGGTCCATTATTAACATTTTGGGTCTGCCAAAAAATAAAGAAGTTAATATTTTTTTTTCATAAAACTTTTTGACAGTTAATTATTTGTACAAAAAAATATTAAAAACTGTATTTTTAAAAACTACCTTTGGTAAAACACTTGACGGTGTTGTAGGTTCCGTTTCTGAATTAAGTGTATCTTGACTTCTAGCATAGAGTCTACTTTTGTCAGTATCTTTAATACTGTTACTCTCAATATTAAAATCATTGGATTCACTAGATGTGGATGACATTCTACCAAGTCCTAAATTAGCGCGAGTATTAGTACTTAAAACATTTCCAATATTCTTGGTATCAGTGTCACTTGCTGACTCATCCTCTTCCTGTTCTGATTCACTGCTACTTGACTCTAAACCAACTTTATTTGATGATTTCCACTGTTCTGATCCAATAACATATGGCAAAGGTCGATCTTGATAAGGATCTTTTGGCTTCAATATCACACTGTAATAAAAAATTTTAAGAAATATTATACTTGAATGGATGTTGTAAAATTCTATAAAAAAAACTTTGTCATTATTTTAATATCTTACCTTGGAACAGTATTATCATCTTCATCTTCACTATCACTTGCTACAACTTCTACTTTTTCATATTTTTCATCCATAATAGTCAAGCCTTTCCTTATACTTTCACAAACGCTGACTAATAAATCCGTGGCACTAAGTTCTGGTTCCTGTTCAATCTGTGGAAAAAAAATTTTAATCATTTATTATTAGTAGTAATTTTATTAATAATCTATTACACAAATTTCAAACCTTTTTAACATCTTCAACAGGTTGTTCAACTTCTATATTGTCTTCTTGTACTCTACTTTCAATAAACTGTGTGTTAGCCAAAGCTAAAGATGTATTAGTGAGATTGTCTACAAGTATTGCTGTTTCATTTAAATTTGCTGTCATTGATTCAATGGCATTCTGTGTTTCATTAGCTTTCTTTGTTAAATTCTAAAAACAATTAAAATATTGAATTATTATAAATTTATATTAAAAAAATATATTTTAATAGATACCTCAGAAAATTGCTGCAAATTTTTCAGGAGACCAGAGTCTGCAGCAAGACTCCAGTCCCTGCGATTCTTTCGCATTTCCTCTGTGCTCCATGCATGATCCCATGGCTTATCAATACTGCTAGATCCTGTTGAATTTTCCTGAAATTTTAATAATAATATTAATACAATTTATAAACATGTATTCTTCATGTCTTTGGTAACTGTAGTTCGCAACTTCTCATCCATTGTATTATGAGATTGAATGAGGTTAATGTGGCAGTAGGGCATAGATTACTCAAACGCTAAACATTAATTAAATTTGTTCTATTAATAAAATAGCTGACTAGGTAAAATTAAAGGTATAATATAAAGAAGAAATTGATCTTATTCATTTTTGCTTGAAAAAAGAATAAGCACACAAAAATAATGTTTAAAATCACATTTACTCCTTAATTTAAAAATTAAGATAATTATTAAGATCATGCACCTTTTGAAATATAAGTTCCATTTACCTACCATCAGATTTATTTTCAAAAGAACATAGAACAATTGAAGTTATTGGAATAAAAGTACATGCAGAGCAACAATGAGTCAAAGTAGATTACTTCACTCGCTTATACATAATCATCACAGAAATCCCTTCAAATCTTCCTATTAGTTTCTTAAGTCGATAAATAAAGCGCAAGTAAAAGTATCGTACGGTAAACCTTGGAATCGACGCGAAAAACCAAACACTAACCATGTCAACATCAATACTCAAATCGCCGACGCTGAGATTAGTAATCGTTGAGCGAACGGTTTCAGTCCTCTCTCAGCCGCTGCTTCGCCAGCGGTCGATGTCCCACGACGACAACAACAACAACAGCAGCAGCGACGGTGAGTAGTGCACTAGAGCCGCGTCAGTAGGCATGAAGTAAGTACAGGTTAATCCCCGTCGTGTCCTACTCGTCCTCCTCGGACACACTCCGTAATCAGGTGAGGTTGGGGAGGGGGGGGCAGTGATATTGCAGCCCCGGGGCGCAGATATTCGCCGACGTTCGCTTTGATTCACGTCTAATCGTCTCCTTGTGTGCTAGCAGCTTGTGTGTCGCGTATGAAAACACCCACTTGCCGCATAGGCCGCCGCCAGACGACAACGATGATATGGCGACGACGACGACAATCGACCTCTCGATTCTGCACGTATATATTTTTCTCGCTCGCCGGGGGGACTTTAAATCGAAAGTTTCGGAGTCGCGCGCGCGCTCCTCGCCAGCCAGGCCCGTACATGCGCGCGATTATGGCCCGTAAGGATTTTGCTTTTGCTTTTTTATCGCGATCTAAGCCGTTTGTGACCCCCGACTTGTTTTTCGGAGAGAGATTACGATGTTACGAACTACACCGGACGATTCTTATCGACCTTTGGATGGCTATCCTTGAATTTACATCGATAAACTCGTGGAGATTAACATTTCGGAGTCGTCGTGCTATTTACGAAACGAATATACCACGAATCTTTCTTGAAAATAGATATTTTTCAAAATTTTCATTCGTATTCGTCGTTACAACGGCTTTATTACTAATTTTTAGTCGTTAGAAATACGTTATACGTATGTAAACTCGACGACTTTATTCGAAATTCGATCGAAAGCCAACAATACGACAATTTCGTCTACACAAAAGGTAGGCAAATCAAACCAAAAGTCAACAACAATTGAAAACA
The DNA here is from genome assembly GCA_030522585.1 of Anagyrus pseudococci. Classification (NCBI taxonomy): domain Eukaryota; kingdom Metazoa; phylum Arthropoda; class Insecta; order Hymenoptera; family Encyrtidae; genus Anagyrus; species Anagyrus pseudococci. The sequence goes on along the minus strand of JAPYYQ010000713.1, from coordinate 23,808 downwards.
AAATAATCGAGAAGCAAAGAAAGAGCGAGAGAGAGAGAGAAGAGGGCCGTCCCTGGGTGCTGAATTTCCCCCACCCTACGTATAAGCGGCTTCAAAGCCGCCGCGTCTACTTGCTCGCTCGCTCTCGCACATGCAGACGCGGAGGCCAAGAGTCTGTCGCGAGTTGAACAGCTGGAAATCTCGGAGATTCCGTTAAAATCCGCTCTCGGGGCGCGCGCGCGAGCTCTCGCTAAAAAGGGGGACCGAGCGGTAGGGGTTATACAGCCACAAGGGCTTCCCGTCTCTGTCGGCCGCCCAAGCGCGCGTACGCGCCTCTTTCTCCCACTTGGCAGTCTAGCGCTCTCCTTCTCTCTCCCGCGGAGCGGCGCGGCGCTTCCTCCCGTGCACGGCGTCATCCCGGCCTGCGTAGCTCCCCCCGATCAGCCGGAGCTCCAGCCTCCGGAGCAGAGACTCTAGCTTGGATTCCTGGACTCGCAATTAGCTAAAGCTTCAGGATAAACGAGGTGGCGAAGGCGGGGGAAGACGTTGTCCGAGCCAACTCGCGGACGTGGGGGACCGAGAGAGTAGTTGCTCCTGCAGCCGCTGCTCCGACCCAGCGGACCTGGTAAATTTAGTCGTTCTGTATGCGTACTTGTGCCGAGGCCACATCGCGTTATTCGGCTTCTTTCTATCCTAAGCGAGTTTTCGGATTTTATTTATACGACATCTTGATTGTTCGCTTTCCTCTGTCTCTCTCTCTCTCTCTCTTTCTTTCCTGCACGTCGTGCGCGACTCGCGTCTTCTCTCTTTTTTCGTTGCTTTCGACCTCGCTGCCTTTATCGGTGCATAAGTATACGTGCTCGCTTTCATTTTCGAGGGACGTGCGCCGTGCCGTGGCTGTTAACTTTGTGGTTAACGAACCAAATTACCTATATAAAGCGTATCTTTACTAGCTCGGCCATGCGAATGGAGGTTGGGTTTTTAACTTTCTTCTGATGGATTGCCACTAGTGCAGCACTCTTTTTCCAATATTTCATTGGCATTTAGGGGGATAAGGCATCTTAGATTATGCATGTGTTTGAACAAGATGTGATTATAGCTTATGGTTATTAAATCAAAGCAAATAGATTTTCTAACTTTTTTTATTCATCCTGTGATATTACTTGATGGTTAAGTTTTGCCTCTGTAATTATTGATTTATTTGGATTGGAGCTTAATTTTAGAAATTAGTTAATTATAGTTAATTATTTTATTAAAACTAAGTTGGATATTGATCAAAAAGAGATATTGCAATTATATATGATTAGAAAATATTAATAATCCAATTTTCATTAGCTTGATTTTTATTCAACTTATTTATAATATACATAAATTTGGTCAGTAAGTGCACTTTTAAGAAGAATTTGAAAATAACTATAAATTTGAAATGAAATCTTTGGCCTTGAAATTATATATACTGTAACCTTATCTTGCTTTAATTAATCCATTTCATTACAATTTAAGATTTTTATATTGAATTCACAGCAACATTGATAATATAATCAAATCATCTTGAACTTTATCAATGTGTTTATCTGACTGTATCTTATTAGTATCAATAAAATAAGCTTGAGCTATTGCTCTATTTCTGATGTACAATTGTACAGCAGATTGCTATCTTAAAACAAATAATTAATTTTCATGTTGTATACAGCATTAATGTAGATAATTTTGTTGATAAATTTAATTAATATAAAATATTAATCTAAATAATTAATTTACTTTAAACATAAAAAAGATTTATTTTGCCTATATAATATAATATGTGCATTCAATGATTATATTTTATTTAATAATATTTTAATACTTATTTTAATTAACAGTAATTGAAATTCTTGTCTACATTTCAGGTTACTTCAAATTCCAGTTGAAGTTGCATTAATATTTTATGGATTCATGAAATTGTGTAAAATATCAGCTGATTTGAATACCAGAGGAATCAATCAATATAATAAATTGTTGAATATAAAGGTGTGTACTAAATTTGTCTTATCAGCAGTAAAACTATATTAAAATTACTAAGATTTATTAGTAAGATACTTTTTTTAAAAAATTGTATATTGTTCAAGACAGTAATTAAAAATTTATTTTTCAGATTGACCAATAAGACTGAGGCATGTTATTAAATATTCTATATTTGAAGAACATAGATTGAAATAAGATGAACAAAATAAGATGAGAGAAGATTGCACTTTGTTAATTTGATATTTCCAATGCAACCCTAGCTGTTATTTTGTAATAAAATTAACAAAGCGTCCGCTTTGTAATAGACGGAGGTTCGAGCCTCCCGCAATCGTAAAATTCTCTACCTGACCGTGAAAACAAACAGCATCTTACATGCGGCAGAGACGACGCCACGCCGAGAGGTGGGTTCTCACTTGAGGAGGCAAATAGCGTCACCTAGCTAATTCCGATGAACAATGAACCATTCGGGAAGCGGTAAGCGCCAGGCGAAAGTTTTGGAAGAGCATTATTGGGATTGTAGCGTCTGTACGTATCGCAACACGGCCGAAGCATTCAAGTGCCTAATGTGTGACGTCCGGAAAGGTACCTCCACGCGGAAACCGCGTATCAACCCTCAGTTGGTGGCACAGCAGGTAATAAGAATTGCACGAACACACTAATCTTTCATTTAGATCGCTCGGCGGGAAACGATAAAAAAATATATAGACAGAGCGATAATCATGTCGAGACAACGCAAGCAATCGAGCGGGAAAAAGTTCAGGTCGGTCAATGAAATACAGCGTAACGGTCGACAGGTCGCCCAACAGCAGTACGCGCCCCAGCTGAAGGCTGGTAAAAAGGAGCCGGGGAGCGGAGGCAGCTCCTCGACCAGCGGTGCCAAGCACAAGCTGGACAAGCCGCTCCGCCGCTCCCGGCATCCTCCTCGGCTGAAGAACGTCGATCGCAGCACGGCCCAAAGCAACGAGGTCACGGTCAACAACGTCACAGTCGTTATCACCGAATACAAGCCCAAGGTGAAGAAATCCTCGTCGACAACGGCCACAACAACGACAACTACCAGCAGCGACCAATCTGGACTCTCCAGCAGCGCCTCATCCGAGAACGGAAGTCAGCACGATTCCAACCAGGACTCGAGGAGCCTGGACAACGGCACCGACGCTTGAGTAAGCATACGCGCCGTCTTCCAGCCCTACGCGTCTATCTGCGTTGGCGAAAATGACGTCTGGTAGGACAGTACGCCATCGATCGTGCGAAGCTTATCGAATGCATGAGACGCTCTTTAGAGTTTAGAAAAGAACATTTGTTTATTGTGTTTTGCAAAGATTTTTCTCAGAATAATGTGTAGTGTCAAAGTTCTTTTGAAAAATCAACAACTTTTTATAATTTACTTAGGGTGAAAGGTCATATCATTGATCATGCCAGGAATATTCTTTCAAATTCATCAAATGCATACAGTATTTTTCATATCATCAGAATTTGTTCAACCTTCAAATATTGAATAAACCAACATTTTAATGGCAAGTATGGTAAGAATTGTTTTCAGATTTTCATTACTTTATTCATGTTTAAAATTCAATGTTTGTAGACATCTTATTTAAGGTTTGCAATAATAGCAATAACACTTTAAGAATATGCCTGACATGATTACTTGAAAAGATTATTTATTATAAAAATTTCATTAGAACATTTTTTGGTAGAATATTTGGAAAATTAAATGAACTATTTGTAGCTTAGTGCTCAATTATTTATTCATTATTTTACATTTAGCAATAGTAAATTAAAATAGTTGAGTTAATTAAGTTCATATGTAATGTAAAATCTGACTTTGGAATTTTTTATTCATCTCTAAATTTTAATAATTTTAACGGCATGATATTTGTAATATATAGATATATTTTAAAATTTCAAAAGAAGCTTATCAGACAAGAAAATTAAGAGTTTTTAGTTTAGAAAATTTATTTCAAATTTTTCAGAAATAAACAAAAGTTTGAAAAGTATTAACACGATCAAGATTTATAAATAAATAATAGAATTTCTTAATTTTTAATTAAGTTACATTGATTTAATTTAATTAAAAATATAGAATGTTTTGATTTTTATAGTTTTACAAAATGTTACTTAGACAATTATTGATAATTTTCATTTCATTCAATTAATCTTTACTATCGTAAAATGTTAATAAACTATTGTAAGAATTTTATATTTAAGATGTGCTAAATTACAATTACTGATTCAAAAGGAATCCAGTACATAGAAAATCAATTTAACAAGTATCATCTATGTAATGGACCACTTTCAACAGCAAAACTGTCCTAGTGTATAAAAATACTTTAATCTAATACACTGTATAATATAATAATAATTCATTGCCCATGTTGTAAGACCAGACAATGTACCATTGTTTTGTCTAAATATTTACAAATTTCAGAAACAGAGAGTAATGAAGTATAGACGTCTTATGCTATTAATGGCTGCAAATTTTTACAATACACAGTTTTATAAAACAATAAAAAGAAGAAAATTTTAAAAACAGTTCAAGTGCCTTGACTATTGTTTGCAACAGCCAAAATAGGTTTTATTGCAATCAATTCTATACTTGAGCACTTAATTTTGCATGTATTAATATTTGTGTAATCAGTTTTTTAAAAAAGTTAATTAAGTTTTACCATTTTAGCATCAGAATATTTATTATTAATAGAAATTATAATTAATAGATCACATTTCAAAAAATTTTCAATTTTTACAAGAAAAAAAGAAAGTGAGTAGTGTAAGCTTTGAAACATAGCTATTTTATACATTAAACGTATAGTTATTAACTAAAGATTTAATAAGTACTTACATCAATTTAAAGCAGTTTTCATAAAATAAATGAACAGTAAAATGAATTTAATAATTTTTTAATTGATTAAAGACCATTATTAGCATAATTTGTCTGTAATGTATGTTGTCATGTGATTCATGTGACCACTGCCAGAGTGCAAGTTATGATTAATTATGTTGAAAATGTTAAAAATATGTGACTCAAATTTGAACTATTAATCCTGTGACGCAAATTAGACAATGGAGTGCAGTTTGTACATAAACCTCAAACTTTTTATTTATTTAATTAAATATTAGATTAAAATTTTATTCTGAGTAATTTTTGTTACTTAAATCAACAATAAATTTTGTTGTGGTAAGTAGACTTGAAAATTAGATAAGTAAAAAGTTTCTGTGTTGCATTTACAAAAGGCGCTCTTTGTGTCTAAACTAAAAATAATGATGTAATTGATAAAGAATAAAGTTTGTTAGTCTAAATAACTTTTTGGCAGGATGTCCTGATAGTGTAAGTGAAAAGTTAGGAAAAGTTAAGAAAACATATTAGTTTTAGCGAGCGTTGTGTAAAAAGGCACAGAGACTTGCTTAAGTGATATAAGAAATAATGAGTAAATAAATAAACAAAGTACTGATATTCGCGTATAACGAGGATTGGGCGATTGAAATAAGACTTTGTGTAATATATAAAAACCGTCGTTTTTACAGCTTGTCGATCGTACGTACGTTTTTGTGAATAACAGTTCGTATTTTTGATATATAATTGAAATTGATAAAGCCTCGCACAACTACGTTTACTTTCATCCAACTGAGTATGCATTTTTGGTTGACAACCGACTTAGAATAAATAATAGTTTTCAGTCTTTTATACAGCAATATTTCAAAATATGCGTTGATCGACAAGATCGAATTGTGCATGTATAAAATAAAAGAGGATTAAAATAATGAAAGACACAAAATCAAAGCAAATTTAGACCATTTAATGTAATTAATTTGATGTAGTGAAATGTAAATTGTCTTTTTAAGGTAGTACATAAAAATGTTGGAGATTTATGCACTGCCTTATAATATATTTTAGTTCCATTGTCTAATAATAATCTCGAATTAGTTTACTATATATGAGCGATTTATTTTCAATCAATGCATGGAAATAAAATTTTTTTAAATGCTTGGATTACAAACTTTACACAATCTTATGAATTTAGTGTTTAATTTAAAATGGTAAATATAATTCAACTTTAATTGTATGAAAATGTAATTTTGTGTAATATCTTGAAGAAATATTTAACTTGTGTACAAGAGCTCTTCAAAATTGTATGACTTTTATTTCCTTTTAACTTGAATGAGCTCTTATTTAAATACGAATGTAAATAAAAAAATATTAATGTGTTCATAGGTGATGCAAAGAATCTTTGCTTTTGAACTGAAAAATATATGAAATCTTTCTTCTTGAACAATTTTGTATTTTTTATTCAATTATAACCATTTTATAAAGTTTATTTAAATACTTCTATGTTGATTGAAAACAGCAACAAATTTCCTTAAAAAAAGTATGTATATTTAAATAACAAATCATATTTACATATGTTAAGGTATTAGACCATTTTATGAAGATTACGGTGTCTTGGTTTTTTTTTCTTTTTTATAGATTTTGCAGACTTTTGTGATTCCAAATCTATTGATCCTAAATCTTCTGTAACGTCCATCATATCCTTATTAATTTCCTGTTCTATTTTAATTGAATTATCTGAAGTTGATTTTATTAATTGACGATTTATAAATCGTTCCGAAACTATAAATATAAATATAAAAGTTAGAAATATTAATGATACATAGAACTTCATATAAAGGACACGTTATATACCTTCAGGTATTGTTGAAAAGTTAAAGACATTCAAATTATGAGCTTTATTATCTCCTCCAGCAACAAATGTGTAAGGACTGTCGCAACAGGCTTCTAGACAAATTATTTGTCCTAAATTCGACTGTTTTTCAAAAACTAACTGAGGTTCCAAATGATTCATGACATCCCAAACTTTAATTGTTCCATCTTTATTTGTACTAACTAATAGTCCTGGACAGGATGTACTCATAGACAAACCTACATTTAAATTTTTAAATTTGCTTAATCGTTTTCTTAAATTTGCAAGATTAATAGAATAAGAATATTTCTACCCAAATTTATATATTACCATACCTGCAATTTCTTCTTCCTGAACTTTCTTTTGCCACAATGACTTATCTTGTCTAATATCAATACATTCAATGTATCCATTATCAGTGCTAATCTATAACAAAAATATATTTTTTAATTTGAAAATACAAAAGTATTTTAGTAAATAAAATCAAGCTTACAAAACATGTATTGGAATCAAAATGATTCCATAAAACTTTTTCAACTTCTCCAGGTGCTTCCCACTCCTTAGAATTTTCAGCTTTACATTCAAATAATCTCACTTTTCTAAAATATTTGTACAATTACTTAAAAAAATCAAACTGGCTCAGAATTTACTAAATAAATAAAGAATATTTACTTGTCCATGCAACCAGTGAGTAACATATCAGCTGCAGAATGCCATTTGATGGACTGAACTATTCCTTTAAATGAACTAAATTTTGTACTTGGAGTACCATTCTCTAAATCCCATAGCAACACAGTACGATCTGCAGAACCACTTGCCAAGATATGACTGCAATTAAAATACAAAAATTAATATTCTTAATAATTTTGTAATAGTTGAGTTTCTAAGAAAAGAAAAAATAATACTTGTAAGTACTGTTCCATGCTATGTCTAGCACAGCATCTTTGTGCCCAACACGTTTGATTTGCTTTTTCTTATTAGGTTTTTTTCCAAGTTTAAAAACAGGACCAACACCTCCCACTACATCTAAGTCCCAGACTTCAATAATTGGAGTGTCATTACCAATTGCACAAAGATTTCCTAAAGAGCAATTAGATATTTTTGTTAATTACATCTCAACAAAATATTGTTTTATTAAAAAATTTATTTACCAGGTGTTGGTTCTCCTGGATCAAAATTAAGCCATTCAAAGCACAATGGAATATATGACAAATAATCATGGTGATGACAGTAAAAAGAACCTTCATTTTCATTGTATACTGAAAAAAAAAGAATTTAAATTACAGTAAAAATGATTGTATTACAAAACAAAATACAATCAAGGCAAATTACCATATACTTCTAAAATACTTGCTTCATCCACTATATGACCTACTAAAAGAAGATTGTCACTTGGTTTAATAACATCATCTTCCTTTTCTGAATCTTCATCTTCACTTTCATTTACAGTAATTAGAGGATCTTTGCCATCCTCAAAAACTGCCAATCCATCCACATTACAATATATATTTCCAGCTGTAAATACAGTATAAGTATTAAAGATTTATAATATATATGTATTAGTATATAAGACTATTTTAATTTAAGTACATTCATCATCATATTTATCAAAGTTGAATTCGTCGTTTGCATTTACAGAACAATCTTCCATTTCTTCATCTTTTTCTGTTTTGACCTTAACTTTTTTTTCTTCAGACTTATTTTCTGCAGCATCAGAATCTTCATCGCTGTCAGGTTCATCTTTTATTTGCCTAAAATAAAATAAAACTTGAGTAATGATATTACATTATAAAAAACATTTAGTAATCACAATTAACATACTGCAACTCTGATTGTGTATCCTGAATAATACTTTGCAACTCTTGAGCCGTCAATTCTATCTAAAATGTTAAAGTTTCAGAAATATTTTATTTAACAATGTAAAATAATAGGATTAAAAAAGCTTCATTGAAAAACTTAAACAAAAGTCTAACCTTATCGGGGTTTGGAGCCGCAACTCCTTTTTTCACCCACGCCAAACAGGATATATAATTCCTCAGTTCGGACTCCGGTAATTCGTCCGTCATTTTTAAATTAATGTAGATATAGTGCTTTAATAAATCGTATTAAAATATCAAAAAAGTAATAATTGTCAACACACGCTTTTAACTAGCCGCAAAAGACACAAGAGTCCACGTGCATCTTCGGCAAAGTATACATGAAATTGGAGTTGGTTTCTTTGACGTGTATCTATACGTTTCTGTGACAGTCACTTTTAATTATTAATTTATTATTGAACAAATAGTAATGTTTAATTATCTTTTATGTTTTGTTGATCAATTTATCATCGATATATGGAGCAACAAAAAAAAGCTTTTGTATAAACACAATAGAATAAATAAACTTTTATTGCACTTTAGAAAGAGTTACCATCAGTGACCGAAAAAAACGTCCTAAAATAGGTCGCTTACAGCAATCTAATCAGCTGATGTGATGCTGACGCTGACAGTGCTGGCTGCTGTGTCATTATAAGATTTTGTATATCACGTACACAAACACTTTAAACAAAGTTTATATAGTTAATAAGTGGTTTAAACAAAACCATATTGAATATTTTTTGTCCAGCTTTAATTTGTTATTAATTTCTATATAAAAAGTAAGTATAGTTCAATCTTTTTTCGATTACTTAGTCTTAGTAATTACAGCTAGTTTTATCGATTTTAATGTATGAATAGATGATGAATTTTATAAATTTTATAATAACATTCTAATTGATAATCTAAAGAGAATATATTTCGCGTGTACTTTAGTTATTAAAACCAATATAGTTGACAATAAAGACATTTTGAGGTTAAATATTTATAAAAGTTAAAAGGGTTTCTAAATAATTAATGATAAGTCTGTTGTTAAACAGTAAACTTATAGACATATATATTTTTACAGAATGAATAGTTCATCAGACCCTCGCAGACCTGATAAGGAAATCCGCTATCGACCATCAGTAGTCAGTAGCCAAGCTCAACCAGGAGATGACTTGACACCAGATTATATGAACATACTTGGTATGATTTTTAGTATGTGCGGTTTAATGATGAGATTGAAATGGTGCGCATGGTTAGCCTTATACTGTTCTTGTATCAGCTTTGCAAATTCAAGAATAGGTGATGATACAAAACAAATTTTAAGTAGTTTTATGTTATCAATATCTGCTGTAGTAATGTCATACTTACAAAATCCTCAACCAATGACGCCACCATGGGCTACTGCGATACAATAATTATACAGCATCATTTAAATTGTCATTTTTCAACCTACAATTGTCTGAATAGTGAATTTTTTCAAAAAAATTCATGAATTCAAATGTACATAAAAATAATAGAAATTAAATATTAATAAATTTGTAAAAGTTTCAATCTTCATAATTTATTTAATATGTAACACATTACTTAAAATTAAGTCAATGTCACATAGTTATTACAGAAAAATTAAATAATTTTTATTTCTATAGATAAATTATCTTACAATCTAATTTTTAGTATAAAGTACTGAAATATTTTCATATTTAACTTCATCTTTGTAATCTTACAAATGCAACGTTAAATATAATCTGAATGTGATAGGAACGTTCAACATCTTATTACAATAATATCTAAGTTTTAATTACACATAGAAAATAAATATTTTGATTTCTTATAATTTACACACATTATCTATTGTTACAAACAACGCACACAACGTACACAAAACTTTCATTTCTTTATTTTGTTCATTTACTTATTGGCAACTTTGCAAATTTCTGTACCAGTACTTTTCATATGCTTCACAACATGTTTCTGGAAAAAGAAAAATATGCATCAAGTACAAAATTTGTTTCGACTCTTTGATCAATATTTAACATTAGACTCTTCAACTTACCATTGTGAATCCAGTTATCATAATTAAAACAAAGCTAGAAACAAAGCCAACTTTCTGACCAAGCGATACGTTTGGATCGGTAAGCTTCGAAAATACTTGACTAACAATGTACTTTCGAAAGTCGGAAATGTCGTGGCCTTTTGCCACGGCTCCTTCGTGATCGTTCGGCACCAATGCCGTCTCCGTATCTTCAGTTTCATCTGAAGTTTCTGCAAAAAGAAATCAGAACTCATCAATAGATTCTAGACACTTCATCAGACCGTCCGATCACTAAATCATTATTCCCCAAATCTTACCATTGGTTTCTTTACTCTGACTGCCCTGCAGTATCTTCAATACTTCTTCGCCGAATTTTCGTATCTGCCGTTCCAACACCAATTCATCCGACTCGGGCGCATTTTTGTAGCATTTTCGAAAAGCCGCGTATATCTGGGCGGTAACAATCACGTCGCTCATTTCTAAAAATAGCAAACAACGCATAGACTGTATTACTTGAGCACACAGTTAAAGACATAATGGCATTCCGACCGCGCAAAGTGTTGCACATAATATAATACTCACTGACGTCCGACTCGTCTTCGGGGCCGTCCTCGAGCAATTCCATAAGCGCATCGACGGGATCGCAGTCCCTGGGCTGTCCGAGCTTCATCCGTCGCGCCACCGCCTCGCACATCTCCTCGACGAACGTGTCGTAGATGCCGTCTGGCCGGAGCATCGGCTCGGCGACGATGTGGAGCCAAGTGAAGGAGGCACTTTGCGCGGCTCGCCGTATCAGCCATAATACTTTATGCGCACGTGCTCGCAGCTCCCGTTTCTCGGCCCAGCGCGAGTCGAAGCACTTGCCCGAGCCGCCGAATGGGCCCTTTGCATTTCCAAATTTCGCAAAGTTTAACCAGGCCGACTTTTTCCCTTTGCTCGGCTTGTGATTCCACGATGACGACGACGACGATGCTTCCTCCCGCGCGTCGAATTGTTCCGAATGCCGAGCTCGGCCTCGCAAGTAATCCACGGTCAGAGTTAGGTAGAACACAGCGATCACGATCGCCGCTATGCTCAGCAATACTTCGAGGTGGAACTCCATGGTCTGTATCACATTCTACGCCGGCCGGTATAGATCGATCGTTTTACGTCGTTCGATTAATCTTTTTTTCTTGTTCTACAGACGCCTAAGCTCTAACCGCTATACACTCTCCTCCACGCGCTCTCCGCCGCGCGGTTCTATTCGTACATCGAAATGCGTTACGCCCAAAAAATTCCCGAAAGACCGTTGAAACGGTCATCTTTACGTAACAACGGTCATTTTTTTTTCGGCCTACCGCTGTATCCCCACGGAAAACTCGGTGGTGTAATCCATGCGATCAATGGTAAACCTTGTCTACACTAACTGCGCAGTGGAAAGAAAAGTTGGCTATTCGATCGTCAGATAAGTTATCGAAAGGCTGGCTTATCGATGCACTGATAACAAGTACCAAGCATTGGACGATTTTTTACTTTATTTTGTTTAAATGAGAACTAAAAATGAGGAAAACACAAGGAGACACATGTTGCGCTGTTGAATTTATTATTTACACGTCTCTCGTGTTTATAAAAATAAAAATGCAATGAGAATAAGACGTAAAACGTATTTAATAAATATAAGTACAAATATATCGATGCCAATTGATTACGAGCAATTTGTAATTTGACAAAACACGGCACTGTCAATTACAAGTGGCCTACAATTGACAAAGTAATCTTTTTTCGTCGATTACCACCGAGCGTTATCTTATTAGTTAAATAAATTTTTATACACGTTTTCGTTCAGTGGCTCTGTATTTCCAGCACAGTCTCTCGATCGTTCAAAGCCGAAATATCTTTTTTTTTTTGTGAAAACCATTGTGTTTAACTCGTCATCTTTTTCTTCCAAGTATTGATTTTCTTCTCGAAAATATGTCGACACAGCGGTGGGCTTGTGCTCAAGCTAATACTCTTGTTAAATCTGGTCTTTGTCGAAAATTTTTCCAAGTAAGGCGTCCTTGAATATATGTATCCCTAATATTAGCTTAGACGACATGACTTTGCGTTAGCGTGAGAAATCGTATGTCCACAATACTCGTGCTGTAGTTGCTCGGTGTAGATTTTACAAACGAGAAAATGACACAATTTTTCACATTTAAATTACTAACATTAGTTTAACTTTACGAATTTCAATTTTATACCACCGGCTGGCTTTAATAAGAGTATCGCTCTTGCGTCATTCACATATGGAATGCAAGTCTCGTCGCAAACTTCGACCTTGTAATTTTTCAAAATCGCAGCTACTCCGACTTTGACTTGATAATTAGCAAAACGCGCACCTGTAAACAAGCGGATACCGTATTTTAGTAATCTGAAAATTTTCAAGATTTGAAATTATGTTTTATCGTACCAATGCAATTTCTTGGTCCATCTCCGAAGGGCAAAAAGTAAGATGGATGGCTTTGTTTGATATTTTCCTCGTCAAATCTGTCAGGATCGAATATATCGGGATTAGGATAGATATCGGGATCGCGTTGAATGGCATATGCTGGTATGTAGACTTTGGTTCCTTTAGGTATCGTCACCTGCGTACCCGGAAACGTATATTTTGCCATCGAGCGTCTCATGAGTACAGTTACTGGCGGATACTTTCTCAGGGTCTCTAAAATTTTTTTATAAAATATTAAATTCAATTTTTCCATCTATAAGGTTTATGTAAAGTAAGCTCATACCGCGAATCACTTTATCCATGTACTTCATCTCTTTGATACAAGCAAAGGTCAATTTTCCATCGTTTGCCTCGAACGTTTCCCTCACTTCCTTACGTAATTTATCTTGCTCTGCTGGGTACAGAGCCAACTCGTACAAGGCGTTACTAATTGTCGTCGATGATGTTTCAAAGCCAGCGGCAAAAAACACGAAAGCTTGAGCTGTCATCAATGCATCAGTCAATTCTGAAAAAAAAACATAATGCTTTCAATACAAATTGGTCATCTGTATATGATTATCAACTTTCCGTCAACTATTATTTCAATTAATGACATTATCATGAAAACTTACCAATATCGTTAACAACATCAGGATTATCCTTAATATCCATAAGCAGATCGATAAAGTCATTACGCCTAATCTTATTCTCCCTCCTGAACTTGGTCGTGTCTTTGTACAATTTGATGAAAAACCGGTTCATCTCGTATTGATACATGATCGGGCCAAGAAGCCGATACAACCAGGGCGCGGCCTCTCGAATCTTAAACTTGATCGACCTCCAGAAGGACACTTCGAAAACCATCCTGCCGACTCTTCGGCACTCGTTATCCTCCTCGGCTAGTGCATTAGTTTGCAGTCCAAACGCGCAAACCCCGATGACGTCAGTGGTGAACTTGGCCGTGAGCTCGCGACACTCGAGTATCGGATCTTTGGCGATCACCTTGTCGATGTACTTGTCGAATTGCTCGGCGCACTCGAGCACCAAATAGAACATCTCCTTGAGCTTGCCGGAGGTAAACACGGGCGAGAGCTTGGAGCGCAACGGTCGCCAGCGTTTCGGATCCAAATTGAAGAGGTGCTGGCTCATCGGCTCGACTCTCTCGAAGAATTTGGTGCCGCGATCGGCGAACACGTTGAAGTCCTTGATCAGCACGCTCTTGATTAGCTCCGGATCTTTGACTATGACGATCGGCTCTCGATGCCCGAAAAAGCCGATCAAAGCTTCATCCTTGAATTGATTGTAGAACTTGGTCACCAAGTCGCCTATGTACATGCGATTCAGCACCAAGTCTTTGATGTTGCCGAAGAAGAGCTGGGGTTTTGGCCCAACGACACCGCGACTCGTCCAGAAGTTGAAGGTCGAGGTGAAGTGATAGTAAAGTCCCAGTACCAAGGCAATAATGCCCGCTGTTAATTCAATAACGCCGAGCTCCATAGCGTTAAGCGCGTCGTCTTGCTACGTATTGAATGATCGCTCTCGCGTCTCTGACTCGGACATTAGTCTTTCTCTCTCTCTCACGGTTAGCCTCGTTATACTCTCATCAGCCTTCCCAATAGCATTCTTTGTTGTCTTATACGAACACAAATTTCTACGAAGCATGCGCTTATCAGGTTTTACTTCAAAAGTTCGAACTTTTACGTTGATAAGAAAGATACGATGAGACGTTACGGAGATAAATTTTAATCTGCGATTCATTTGACATATTATTGCATTAATTATAAGGAAAAAAGGTTGTTATTTTTCGATTACTTCTTTCCTCCATGGTGACCGAATATTGGGTAATTTTTCGAAACTGCATTTGAGATTCGCATTTTGATATTTTGTGTCGCAAGGTGGCGAAACAAGTTTTTTTCAATCGTATCGATCACGATGACTAGGCAGATTTTTAGAGAAACCGCTCCTACCGTAAGCTGTAGCGCGCTAGGCTTAAAGTTCGTATAGTTCTTAAAGATTTTCGATTATTTTTATTTACAAAATGTTGAACAATATTTTCAATCGTGTACATATACATTTTAAAAAAAAATACTGTTTTAAAATACATTTAAAGTCAATGCAAGGTATTCATAGAAATCAATGCGTAAAAATTGGTAATGTTTTAGTATGCAAAAATTAATTGATCTTCGTAAATTTCAATGATATCCCACCCAAAGGTGAGAGCAAAAACGCTCTTGGATTGTTGATGTAAGGTATACTAGTTTTATCGCATACGTCGACTCTGTATCTCTTTAAAATTATGGCAATGCCAACTTTCGATTGGTAATGAGCGAAGCGAGCACCTATACAAAGAAAGTTACACTTGTAAGATATTGACGATTTTAAAATTAAACAAATTGCGTAATCGATGGATTAAATAAAATTACCGATGCAATTGCGTGGACCATCGCCAAAGGGCAAATAGTAAGATGGATGTCTTTGTTTGACATTTTCCTCGTCAAATCTGTCAGGATCGAATGTTTCGGGATCGGGATAGTTGTCGGGATCGCGTTGTAATGCATACGCTGGTATCCAGACCTTGGTTCCTTTGGGTATACTCACCTTCGTGTCGGGAAATGTGTAATCTCTAATCGCACTTCTCATGAGTATCGTCACCGGTGGATATTTTCTCAAAGTCTCTGCGAACAAAGCAACTGTCATTATCATTCCGTTTGTCAGTGAGTAAACAAACGCCTAATAATGCATCTTCATCGAAACTTACCGCAAAATACCTTGTGCATGTATTTCATGTTTTTTATACTTTCAAATGTAAACTTTCCATTGTTTTCTTCGCATTTTTCTTTGATCTCTTCGCGCAGCTTATCTTGTATTGGCTGGTTCAACGCTAATTCATACAAAGCGTTGCTTATTGTCGTTGACGAAGTCTCAAAGCCAGCGGCAAAAAATACAAAAGCTTGAGCTGTCATCAGTGCATCTGTCATTTCTGAAAAATCGTCATTTTTTTGTTTTTTCATGTTTATATAGATTTTTATTTTTTCCCCGTATTTTTTTTTTTAATACGCACGTTGGTGCAAGTTCGTAATTAAGTTTCATTATTCGCCGATTATTCAGGTAGTATTCGATATAGTCTCTAATCGTCGATTATTAAATGTAAATCGCAAATCAATGTAGGCCGGTATTATTTGCGCGGCGCTCGCGCTAATCGATTGTTTTCCGCGCTTTAAAAAACTCACCGATATGATTAATCTTATCTGGCTTTTCCTTGATTTCCATCAGCAAATCGACAAAGTCATTGCGCTTGAGATTGTTTTTCTTCCTATAGTCCATGGTTTCTTTGAACAAGTTTATAAAAAAACCGTTCATCTCGTAATCGTACATGAGCGGACCGAGCAGTCGGTAAAGCGCCGGCGACGATTCTCTGATCTTCATTTTGAACGACCGAAATCTCGTCACCTCGAATATCTTCCGTCCCACCCTGCGAAAGTCGCTCTCCTCCTCGGACAGTGCATTGGTGTGCAGTCCAAACGCGCAAACCCCGATGACGTCAGTGGTGAACTTGGCCGTGAGCTCGCGGCACTCGATCACGGGATCCTTCTCAATGACCTTGTCGATGTACTGCTCAAAGTGATCGGCGCACTCGAGCAGCAAGTAGAACATCTCCTTGAGCTTGCCCGACGTGAAGGTCGGCGACAGATTGACGCGCAGCGGCCGCCAACGCTCGGGCTCCAGTGAAAACAGATGCTGGCTCAGCGGCTCGACTCTCTCGAACACGCGTATGCCGCGATCGGCGAACGCGCTGAAGTCCTTGATCAGCACGCTCTTGATCAGCTCCGGGTCTTTGATCAGTAGCACTGGCTCGCGACGTGCGAATATACCGATCATCGGCTCGCTCTTGTAATCGTTGTAAATCTTGGTCATGTAGTCGCCGATGTACATCTTGTTGAACATGAGCTCGTAAAAGTTGCCGAACAACGGGACGGGCTTGGGCCCGCTGACGCCGCGGACGCGCCAAAAGTCAAAGGTCGAGGTGAAGTAGTAGTAAACGCCGAGGAACAAGGCTGTCAAGCCCGCCAGTAGTTCGAGTACGCCGAGCACCATCGTGTTAAGTTACGACTTCCTTATTGCGCGACTGACGGACGCTCACTCGCGCGCGCTTGCACGCTCACGCCTGCTTATTACAACAGAGCCTCTCACGAGATAGATCGGTGTGTGTGTGTGTAGGCACGTGTTTATAAGACTGCGCTGGCGGTGTTATTGTCACGAATGTAATGAGCGTGATGCAGCGTTATATACTGGCTCTCCCGCGTGCATATGTACCGAGTGTCACCGCCGAGTATTGGATTGTCAGTGATCGATAACAACAGTTATTGGTTACCAACAAACGGAGATTTTGCCTTTGTTTACATTATCATTAATTTCTGGATTTTTTTTCATGTTTTCCTCTTGCTTTGTAATTGGAGTGACCTTTTTTAAAATCTTTTTATATGTAAAATAGCAGTTGTTAGCAAAACAGATTAACAGATGTAAGATTCAATTACAAATTTTTATTATATTTACATTCACATAATTTTTGTATTCCTCGTACAAAAGTAAGAAGATATTTAGTTATACATTTAGTTGCATTGCAAGGCATATTCGTTTTTCTTCAGGTTGATGTTGTTTTTCAGAATTTCATTTTGCCAGTCACGAGTATGATTAATATATTATAAAAGCGATTAAATATTAAATTTCCTTGTAACGTGTGTTCTAATAAAATTGAATTTCTTTTAAAACATTTGATTAAATTGATACAATGGAGAACAAATTAATAAAAAAAGCTAATCTAGAAGTAAAATCAATTAATCCAGTCAGTCGTAAGGCGACATAATAGTCGCATAAAATACTTTTTACTTGAAAAAAAAAGGAAATCATAAAATATTAAGATAACTTGGTGAATTTCAAAGTAATACCGTTTAGCGGTTGTATAATGAATTCCGATTTCGGACTGTATACCAATGGAATATCAGTTTTATCGCACGCCTCAACTTTGAAATTCTTCAAAATCACGATTAATCCAATTTTAACCGAATAATTGGCAAATCGTAACCCTGCAAAGAAAAATAACGAAAAAAATTAATAACGGATTCGAAATGAAGAAAAAATACAAGCGAGATGATGCAACTTACCAACGCAATGTCTCGGTCCGTCGCCGAATGGCATGTAATGAGACTGATGTCTCTTTTCAACGTTCTCCTCGTTAAACCGCTCGGGATCGAAGACTTCCGGATCCGAAAAGTACCTAGGATCCCGATGAATGGCATGCACCGGTATCCAGACCATTGTGCCTTTCGTTATCTTCACGTTAGTCCCCGGAAATTGATAATCTTCGGTAGCCGACCTCTGAACTAACGCTACTGGGTGTAACCTTAGAGTTTCTACAAATAATCGAACGATACACGTTAAATGGGCGATTCTCTCCTAAACAATTGATAAATTGATTAAACTCACCGGAAATAACTTTGTCCAAATATTCCATGTCCTTGATGCTCTCGAACGTTAGCGAGCCGTTATTCTTCGCGTAAACCGCGTTTATCTCTTCGCGGACTTTGTCCTGGGCCGATTGATGAAGAGCCAATTCGTACAGCGCATTAGACTGGGTGGTACAGGTCGTCTCGTGGCCGCCGACCAAGAAACCAAAAGCCTGGGCAGTCAGAAGAGCGTCCGTCATTTCTGAAAAAAATGGCAAATTTAAACTTTATACACTCAAGTATGAAATTTCATTAATTACGATAACGATTGAGTCAACATACCTAAGTCACCGACTGCCCGAGGACGATCCTTAAGTTCTATAAGCAGATCGATCAAGTCGTGCTTCTTAATGTTATTCTTCTTCCTAAACTCCATCGTCTCGGTGACCATGTTGATGAAAAAATTATTCACCTCGTGATTGACCCAGAGCGGCCAGAGTAGATTGTACAGAAACCTCAGCTCGTTCTTCAGCGTATTCTCGATGATGGTCTTGATGGACTTTTTAGCACCGTGCCCCACGAACCTGTACAAAGGATTATTCTCGTCCATCGCCTCCAAATTCAATCCGAACGCGCAGACGCCGATGACGTTGATGTTGAATCTTGCCATCAGCTGATAGCACTCGATCTCCGAATTTTTCGCCACCACCTGCTCGAAGAACTTTCCAAAATCGTTCGCGCACTCGAGCAGCAGATAAAACATCTCCTTGAGCTTGCCCGTGGTGAATACGGGCGAGAGCTTGGTGCGCAACGCCTTCCATCGTGCCGGCTCCAAGAAGAAGAGATTTTCCATGAGCGGCTCTACCTTGCCGTGGACGCGAAAGCCGCGATCGTTGAACGACGAGAAGTCCTTGACGAGGACGGTTTTTATCAAATCGGCGTCGTTCAATATCAGCACCGGCTTTCTTCTCGAGAACAGCCCGAACATCGGCTCGTCCTTGTAGATCTTATATTGTTGCGTCACGTAGTCGCCAACGTAAGTTTTGCCAAGGAAGACGTCCTCGAACGTTCCGTAGCGTAGCTTGGGCGTGGGTCCTGGCACTCCGCGCTTCCGCCAGTAATCGTACGTCCAAGTCGCATACAAATAGATTAGCAATATCAGCCCGGCAAGTCCAGCCAGTATCTCGATGATGAACGCCATTTGGCGAACTTCTTTGATATCCTTTAGTTGAAAAAATAAAAACGAACAATCTCAAGAAGTAATGCGCGTTAGCGGGCACACGTTTCGCATATAACTCGAAATCTGGTAAAGTTAATCGTTAAATAGCAGCTAAACCGAGAGACGACATTTTAACAACGAAGATAATTTTAAATCTTATCGCGCTTAAATAATGCAGTGTCAGCGTGAAATAAAAACTCGCGGTCTAATCGCGGCCGTTACAGTGAACACGTAATATTAACGTGAATCAGCACTTTATTCGGTAATACAAGGAAGATATATATATATATAGAGCGAGGGTCGAACTCGCACGTGCGGTAGGAAGCGAATTTTAGGCGTAATACTTTATGCGTCGCGTCTTATATCTTCACAAGGGCTGGAACGGTGGGAGTGGCGGGGCAGCTATTGGAGATTTAAAATAGTAGTTTTCGAGCGCGTGGCGCCACCACTACAACTAGCGCGCGATACGAACTATTTTTTACTATTTTTACAGTCTTGATGTTTCGCGGAGTTTTGATTACTAATACGGTACTTTGTGAAAAAAAAAAGAATTGCATCGAGTATTTTGGAAGGGGTACTTGAGATTTCGAAAATAGAATACTTGTAAGTAATTAATAATCAAAATTCAATTAATATATTTGGAGTACATTTTTCAACTTTTCACAAATCTTGCACCAGATAAATCTTATCGGTTTCTTTCGAGTAATTGTTAACTTGTAATTATATCTCGCGCAAATGTCAATGAAAAATTGAAAAATGTTTTGAAAATATTTGTCATCGAACTTTTTAGCGATTAGATTTATCGCTAAACGATAAGAATGACTCGTAAGTATAGCTTATTCTTAAGTATTAGAAGTAGTTTTAACAATTGCGTTTATGGAAAATATTAATAGTTTATTTCTTTTCCTTTCATTAGCAGCTATTACAGTTAAATATTATAAATTTTACAAAATCTACGGACTATTCTAAATATACGTATATCGAAAAAAAAACAGTTTACAGAGTTTACACGATAAAAATCTCACTAACATTAATAGAGGAAGCGTCAAATCGAAGCATCTCTAAAAACATCGATAATACATTTGCGGACGATTGCATACAATTTGTCAATCTAATAATGAGCATCTCGTTTAACGCACTTGTACGACTTGTGCGGACAAGGCAGCAGGGGCGGCTCGTCGTTGCTATTGTCAATACAGGATCTACCGTCGGCTGCCAACTTTTCGCCGTAAGCACAGGCGCATCGAGCTTGCAAGCCGCCCTCGGCGCTCGGCACGGCGAAGCAGAACTTCTCGCAGTGATGACCGTTGGCGCAGGGATGATCCGAGCGCGTCAGCTGGAGCTGCCGATCGTAGATCCTGAGTCCGCTTAATTGGTAATCGTTGTCGTACAGGCTCGTCGTTTTGCCGCTCCGCCGATTGACGCGCACTAGATTGCCGCCGTTGCCGACTACCGCGTAAATCCACTCGCCTCGGATTGCCACCGAGCTCGGATTTGTCAGCTTCGCCTCGATCTTCCGCACGTCCGTACCGTTCAAATTCGAGTGGAAAATCCAGCCTGTTTTGGCGCCCTTTTCCGTCGACTGAAAAGACAAATTCAATATTTATTAAAAATTATTGATCAAGAATAAGATTGATTTCGTTAACCAAAGCAGCCAAGTACCGATTGCTCCGTCCAGTAAAGCCTGTTCTCGTCGTAATCGACAGCCAGGCTGGTTACCTCGTTGTCCCTTTTATTGACCACTAGCATACCAGAACCATCCATATTCATCCGGGTGATGGTGTTGAAGCCTTCTAAATCTTGTGAAAAATAAAGAAATCCCGCATTGGGATGTAGAGCAAAACCGGTAATCAGTCCCGATAGGCCATTCGTATCGAGGAGTATCTTGCTGTAGCTCGGATTCTGGGTATTCGTCACGCTGAGGCTCCTGTAATCGGCGTAGTAGTGCGTGAAGTAGTAGAGATTCTTGGTGGTCCAGTCGAGAGCGAAGTAGTAGACGTCGCTGCTCAAAATGTCCGGCTGGAGTAGCGAGCGAGATCCGCTCTCCAGGTCGATCCTGTGCAGCTGGTTGCCCGGGTACATCGAGCTGTAGTAGACGATCTCCTCCTCGGCGTCAAAGTCCAAGAGGCTATCCGATCCCAATTCGAATCGCGAAGGATCGATCACGTGCCCGCTGGGTAGTCCGTTGCCGTCCAAGCCGAGCGACCTCAATCGATTGTACTGAAAGAAAGAGAGAAAGAGACGAGCCGTTAGACGTGACCCCGAGAAATCGGTAACGAGAAAAGCTTACTCGGCTGAAAAGTAGGTAGCTTCGGATGGGACGACAGGTCTTGCCGTTCTCCTCGAGCTCGTAGCCAACGTCGCAGGCGCAGCTGAAGGACTGCTGGTCGAGCGATCGAAGGCAGAGGTGCTGGCAGCCGGCGTTGTTATTGGCGCAAGGATTGTAAGACCTGGCGTGCGATTGGCAATCGACCGCTACGATCGATTTAACATTTAGGTCACTCTTCTTCAGGATCACTTGACTCCCCTGGCCGTCCGAATCGAGCCGGGCGATCTTCTGCGATAGATTAAAATTCTTGTTAAAAATCTCGCGAGTCATTGTTATCGCGAAAGAGAAATCGAGCGGCCTACGACCCGATTCTAATCTTCCTCTCTCCCTCGTTCTCACCTGCGTCGTCTGGTCGGCCCAGTATATTTTATCGTCCAATACGGCGATCATCCTACCGAAATCGGGTTGATCGAGCCCGTCATTGGCATCTTGAAAGTGAACTCTTTTGCTCGCGCCATCGTAATCCGAGCTCGTGATGGTGCGAGTCCGTGAGTTAACCCAGTAAATGCGCTTTGCCTTTCGATCCAGGGTAATCTCGACGACGTGCAGGGGCACCTTGAGGGGCGTCTTGTCGTCGAGTTTCGGCCGAACGATCATCTGGAGAAAATCGCGCAGGACCGATGGGAGATTGCTGCTGTCGAGCACGCCCTTCGCAGTCTTGTATTCCGAGAGGACTTTGTGATGTCGCGCCCCAGCCAAATCCGTTCTCAGTATCTGCAATTGACAAATAAATGAATGACGACAACATAAAAAAAATAAATCGTAATTGCCGCGGCGATCGTCAAACGCTGCCTAAAAATTCAATTCACCTGGTAGCCATCGAGTACGAAGAGGTAGCCCTCGTCAACGTCGATATCGAGATCCTGCAGGTCGCTGAGGTCGTCTATGAGCACCCTGTGATTGGAATTGCGCAGGTCGAACACCTCGACGACGTCGGCCATCGTGTCCGCGACGTAGAGCTTGCCGCCGACGGAGTCGACCGCCAGACCCATCGGCCACCAGCCGGACTTGGCCGGCAGCACCAGTCGCGGTTGGCTACTGCCGGACTGCAGCGAGTACACAGCTCGCGTCTTCCAGTCGCTCCAGAAGAGACTTCGCCAGTCGCAGCTGTAAGCGAGGCTCGTAGCGCTCGGCCAGCTCGCGAGCACTCGGCCGTCTTTGCCGGCCGGGCTGATTGTTTGGATAAGGCCGTCGGTTGAGAAAATCAGCTCGCTGCTTTCTGAGTGGGCAAATGCGATAGGTTTTTTTTTCTTTAGTAGAGGTACTTTTTTAACTGCTCACATTTGTTATTGCTCGCGAAATTGTTTATTTTGGAGGGCTCTCGGTTCTCTCTCTTTTTTTTGTGACTCAGCAGGTCATTGAACTGGTTCGTTAATCAAATTGTGAATTTATGAATCGATAAATAGGGATACCGATAAAATAACACGGAGTCAACGCTTCAATTACTCATGCTAGATTCACGGTAACGATTACCGTCAGCGGTTTCACCCATTATACCTATGGACGAGAGGACCAGTTTTCAGTTTTCGTAAGTAAAAAACCAATGTGATTAAGAAGATCGACTGGTTTTTTTTAATAATTAATTTGACATAGGCATACATAAAATTGGCTGATTAAAATTCAGTGCGCGCAGCGACTTACATATGGGAAAGACACGCAGAACCGTTCTATAAGGTGTGGAAAAGTGAATTTCAATCGCTGAAGAACTGATAAACTGGCTAATATGAGCTAGGATTTAGTATTTTTTCGTAACGGCGTGCGTGAGGCGCGATTTCACGCACGCTCGCTCATCGCTCGCGTGCTTGAAATCGCGTCTCACGCACGCCCTTACGAAAAAT